>PVJH01000073.1:0-126438 GCA_004026705.1 Nesogale talazaci
TCTGCCGTTTGCTGCCTGTAACCAATAGTCTGGATTGCTCTACAAAGGACTCCAGTGAGTTGCACTGAGCAACCTGTATTGTATTATAGTTAACTTTTTCTCTTTTTCTCTTATATACTTTTCTCTTTATATATAAATATATAAAAATAATTACTAGTGTCCTGAATTTTATTTCTCTAAGAGAACCCTGTCTGACACACAGACCCTCACTCATCACAGGCAAGGTTCTCAGGTAGCCTTACTATCAGCTAGAGATCCTTGTAATCTTGATTATGCTGTATTGAACTTGATACTTGGTCAGTTGACTTCCTGATTGACCCAGCCTGAATTTTGTCGCATAAATATCTCTTGTGTGTTCCATGACAAGCATTTTTTTACCCTGGCTTTTTTTTTTTACCCAATATTTGCATTTTTATCTTTATATTATTATTATGTATTTTTATCCTTACTACTTTATTTTGATTTTGTTTTTCATTGTCTCTGTTGGGTCTCTCAGTTTGTAAAGCAAAGAAGGAATGGATGCATAGGGAAAATAAGGGGTGCCAGGGTTTATAGGGGATGCAGGGGTGGGAGGTGGGAGATGGGGGGGGGGGGTGAGGGGATCTCACCAGGAGGAGGGAGAGAGCAAGAGACTTGGTTGGGATTACACAACTTATTTTCAAGACAATTTAACTAAGGTGGGATATGTTCTAAAATTGCTTGTGGTGTGATTGTACACAATGCTTCCTGATATTATCGAACTATGGAATTGCATGATATATAGATTAGGTGCCAGTAAAGAATTTTTTAAAAAGAAGATTACTGCCTCTGGAATCCTACTCTGTCACATGGTGTGAGTACGAGTCAAAGCCTACTTGATGGCACCTAAGAAGAAGAACAACAATACACTTATACGTGTACACGTAGATCAGAGAGTCCATGGGGTTCCACATGCCAGGGGGCCCTGGGGCTGCAGTGCGTAAGTGCTTGGCTGCTGACCCAAAGGTAGAGACTGTCCACAGGGAGAAAGGCCTAGAGGCCTGTTGCCCTCAGTGAGGTTACTCAGCTCATTGCTGTCAGTCGATTCTGATGCAAAGCTGCCACGCAGGAGAGAGTAGGACTGGCCCAGTGAGTTTCCAGAAACAGACGGCCACATTTTCCTCCCACGCAGCAGCTGGTAGGGCCAACTCGTCCTAGGAGGCTCATAACCTCTGATGCCACTGGGACTCCTTCCTTAAGGATCCCCAAACCAAAAAGCCAAACTCACTGCCATCTCGTCAGTATGGGCTTATAGGGACTCTGTAACACAGGGTAGAACTGTCCCTGTGAGTTTCTGACGCTAACTCTTTACGGGCGTTAAAGTTAAAGAGTTGAAGTTTTCTCCGACGGAGCAGCTGGTGACTTTGAACTGCCGACCTTGCAGATTGCAGCCCAATGCACAGCCACTGCGCCACCAGGGCTCCTCCCCTAAAAATGACAACTTTGAAAAACCAACTCCTCTATGGAGTCATCGAGGCCTTGAATCAGCTCAATGACCCACAACAATAATGTCACACACACACACACACATTTTCTTTTAATTCCACTTCCCCAGTACATTTGAGGTGGATTCAGAGCTGGTCCTGCAGTGTAAGGTTTGCTACAAGAGACTGAAGCTGGTATCGAGGGGCAAGTCAGCATCCCGGTAAGGCATAGAGAGGAAGGCGGCTAAGGCCATCAGAGTCTCTGTTTATAACAGGGGCCTCACTGTTAATTTACTTGGCTTTATAATTACAGGATTTAGACAGTAATTTTTCATATGAATGTCCTTCTTGAAAGTCCCCTATAATTTCCTTCTTTATAAGATGAGTGGTCCTTAAACGCTCCTCGTCTTATCAGGTGGCTTTTGTGTGGACAAGGAATGGTCTGTTAGCTCCTCCTCTTGATAATCACCCTTGCTATGGATGCTGAAATCAAACAACCTTATCCCCAAGCGATGCACTTTGCTCCCTCGTTTGCTTGTAAAGTTAATGCCTTTCCCCCTTTCCAACGTCCACTTATTGCGGAAGGGTTTGAATGGATTGGATTCTGGTTTCTCACACTAAAGCCTGTTAGGTGTTGGGCTGCTGACAGCAAGGTCAGTGGTTCAAACCCTCCAACCACTCTGGGGGAAGAAAGCAAAGAAGTCCGCTCCCGTATAGATTTTCACTCTCAATAACCCTTTACAGTGTCTCGTGGACGAGGACCCACCCAAGGGGAGTGAGTTTCATTGTTTAAAAAAATCCGAGTCAGCCTCTCTCTGGCTCTGGGGTGATTTACTGAACTTTGCGGTTTTGACTGTTCTTCAGAACAAACCCATACCAAAGTGGGCCTGTTTCTGGCATGGATATCAGTCCTAGAAAAATTGAGCTCTGCACACACACACACACACACACACACACAAAGCACATTTGAAAGAGGGTGTCTTTTCTTTCATTGGCTTTTGCTCTGAAAGGCAAAGGCTGAAAAGCAGCTGCTAGCTGTTTATACAGTATTTTTTATTTAAGTCTTAGACAGAGCTCCAGTTTTCTTCTCCAGTTAGAGTGGCACCTCCCAGCCCCCACCCGAGGCTGTTCCTGTCCTCTTGCTGCCGGGCCCACAGTGTTGGTCTGCACCTCTGCCCTCTCTCTGGGGGAGGCCAGGGTGCTGCTTCCTTCAGCTCCTGGTTTGTTTCGTTGTAGTTTAAAGTTAGCCTTTGATCTTCTCCAACATATGGCTGACTTTAGTACCAGGGGAGACCCTTGTGGGTCACTAGTAGGACTCCGTGGGCACAAGAAACTTCAGAGCAGGTTTTTAGCTTCTATAGGTTCTAAATGTTGACTTCCGCCACTGTGGGAGAAACTGGAAGTGGAATGGTCCAAGACTAGTTCACCTGAAGGGAACTAGACCTAAGTGTAATGCTTGTCATCGATTCTTGAGCCCTGAATAGTGATGGTTTGGTTTCCTGTGTTTGGGATTCTGAGGCTAATTCTTACCAGACCTCGGACATGCGCTAAGGACAATTTCTTTCATCATCACCCTGGTGGTCCAGAGGAAAGCAAAATCAGCAGGACTCAAAGGACGTCTCCTCAGAGAGTGAAAAAGAATCCGTTATTTGGAAAAGAAGCCAGCCCACATGGCCTCCTGCGTTCTCCTCCCATCCGTTACCATAGCGATTCTTTATTACAATTCTTGTATGTGACACAGGGACTTGGGTCCTGCCAAAATATGTGTTGGAATGAATCCGACCTCTTCTATCTGTGCAGTTCTGTTAGAAAACAGGCATCCTTTTGTTACGTCAGGAGGCACCGTTGGGTCGTGGGTGTGTCCTAAACCGAATGACTTCTGATTTACAAGAAGGACAGATTAGACGCAGGCCAACCCAGGGAGGGGGGAATCACGCAAAGGTCATCTCTAAATGAAGGAACTTCAAGGATTTCCCTAGCGTTGCAGTGGGCTGTGCACCGCGCTGGACTCCCAAGGAACGTAGCAACCATTAGCCGCTCCGTGGGGAAAAGATGAGGCCTTCTGCTCCCATAAAGACTCGCCGCTTCGGAATCCCGCGCGCAGGGCTGGCCTGTCTTACCAGGATTGCGATGAGTCAGCACTGCCTTGACAGTAATGAGTGAGAGACCCCGTCTCAAAGTCACTGCGCGGGGGTTTGGCACCTTGCCCAGTTTCCCTCCGTCTGGTCTTTGTCTTGTGTCTGTCCTGTTGAAGGCTTAATAAAGGGTTCTTTATAAAACACACTGCAGGCTGGCTGGGAGTCAGAATTGACTCGATGGCAGTGAGACTTTTTATAGAATAAAAGTATGTTTCAGTTGGGGGAGGGGGGTGTCTCTCACCTACCCCCAAGAACACAAGATAATTGAAAATAGACAAGGGAGGACCCCCACCTATAGCCACAGCCTGCTTTTGAACGGGTAGGTGCTGCAAACTGTGGGAAAAGAAATGCCTGTTCTTGTAAACCACACACGGCGTGTGTGTGTGTGTGTGTGTGTGTGTGTGTGTGTGTTTATGTTTCAGCGAGGTAAGGAGAAAGTACAAATCCAAGAGCCTCTCTGCTGCGGACCATGGAAAGGCGCCCCTCCTAGCCTGTGCTAGCAGGGTCAGTGCGCGGGCTCTTTGAGATCACGTTCACCTCATTGTTCCCTATGATCTCAGAGCTACCCCTGTGAAATGTAACTTCAGTGGAGAGCCCTCCCTGCCACCTTCAGGCATTTTGCCATAAAGATACCAAGTAAGCTGTAACAGCTCCCAGGAAAATGATTTATTAAAAAAAAATAAAGATCCTGAGTAATTGGAAACTTTATCTCCAAGAACAGCACGTGTTGCATCTACTCAGCTGCCTAAAGGATAAGATTTCTTTCTGCCTTTGCACTCTCTTGAGCTGATGACCTGGGTGCATGGCGTTCCGGTGTAGTGCTTGCACAGGATGATATTTTTCGTTCTCTCTGCAGAGTTGTAGAGAGAGCTTTGGGTCTGGGAGCAGATCTGGCTTTTTGGCTAAGTTTCCCCACCTCCCCAACCACATCACGGGGAAACTCAGATCCCATAAGAGATGGGTGGCCTTACCAAGCAACGAACGACTTCAAGTTTGCCTGCGATTTTATCTGGCCACACCTGGTGCTTTCTGATTAATATCTTCTATCGAGTCATCAACTGGTGTTGCCTTACATCGATGGGACAGTCTGAGGCATGGCGTTTGGAAACCCAGCTTCTTGTACTTTACCACGAGTAGACAGTGGCCCCAATGTTTAACATCCTAAGATATCAGACGTTTAAACCCCGCCTAACCTTGAGCTCTTTCATTCCTTCATCCATCACACCATGGGCTCCGTCACGCTAACCCAGGGTGATGATTGAGAAGGAGCGCTGGTGGGGTAGTGGTTACACACGAGGCTGCTAACCACAAGATCAGCAGTTCCAAACCACCAGCTGCTCTGCAGGACAAAGATGAGGCTTTCTATTTCTGCGAAGAGCCACATCCTGGAAACCCCGCAGGAGCATCTGAGAAGGACCACAATCATGGTGGAATGAAGATGTGTCTGATGAAAGACCATTTTTGGACTCTCTGCTGAGACCCCAGGCATTTGAAAATCTTCGGTGATTGTGTCCAGGCATGCTCTTCCATCTTACGATTGTGGTCCTTTGTCACAGAAGTTAAGTAAGCCTTGCTCTTATTTAATAAGTTGTGAGGTTTTTTTTTTCCTTTCAGAATAGTTGGCCTTAATGAAGGGATTAGAACCACTGCTCCCACGTGTGTAACTCAAAACACAAAGTCCGTGTGGCACGGTTTGAAAAACAGGTTTTGTGGGGAAATAGCCACTTTCTTCCATGGCCCAGAGGGTTGTGCATTGGGATATTAACTGAGAGGTTGACTGTTCGAACCCACCCATTTTCCAAGGGAGAACGGAGAGGCCATCTGCTCTTGTAAAGATTTTTAGTCTTGGAAATCTTAAGGAGCACGTCTACTCGGTCCTGTGTGTTGTGTTAGGTCAGGATCAAGTCCACCGGAGTGGGCTTTTAAAGTTCCTTGTATTGGGGCAGGGGCGGTGGGCAGACAAGAGTTCTGGTGCATTAAAGCCTTACCAAGTCCTGAGGTGACGGTCCTTCACGAACCCCTTGGCACATGCCTCATTGCATTGGGGCAGTTTGGCCTTTGGGGGAAACTAGTTCCATCTTCTCTCTTGAAGTTCCTGGGTGCCACATCCCAGGCACCTTCTGCTCACTGGAGATCCTGGCCTTGGGGATCCTGGTGCCATCTTGACCTCCTCATTTGACTGCTGCTGCTTCCTTTCTTAAAAACCATTCTGTCGGACTGAGCCCTGGTGGCGTAGTGGTTGAGTGCGGCACTGTGGCCCACTGGCTTGGCGGTTTAAATCCAGCAGCAGCTCTCCAGGAGCAAGGCTGGGTCTCCTACTCCCGCCAGAGGGCAGTGATGTCCCCCCCCCACAAACAAACAAACAATCCCCCCCCCCCAAAAAAAAAACCCATTCTGTCGAGGACTCTGTTAGTCCCCATCAACTTCCTTTGCTTGTGGGACCGAGTCTGGGGCGGGAGCCCATCCATACCCAATGTCAGGGCCAGCGGAGCTCCTGCTAGCATCCTGTGAACCTTCAATTCACTGGGAACTTCAGTGCGGACCGATGAAAAAGATCTGGCCTCTTCTCCCTGTTTGTTAACGACAGCCCTCTTTCCCGCCAGCTCTTTCCTCCCATAACTAATGACTGCTGTAGTTCATGGGCCGCCCTGTTGTGGACGGCGTCCTTCCCACTCGGAAACCAGGCTCACTGCCATCGAGCGGTGCGACTTGGAGCAACCCGACAGGATGGGGCTCCTGAGACTGTAACTCTTCTTTGGAGTAGACAGCCTTGGCTTTCTTCCAGGGAGGGGCCTGGTTGTTTTGAACTGTCGACCTCGCAGTTAGCAGTCCAGCGCGTAGCCACTGTGCTGCCAGGGCGCCTTACTGATGGACTGCTGTAATTTCACTCAACCCGCGACACCACCGAGGCTTTCTTCATGAGCTATTTCACAAACCAGACCCAAGCCAGGGAACCAACTCTGACTCATAGGCATCCTCTGGAGAACGTCCGAGGCCCCACCCTTCTCCCGAGTGAATTCGAACTGCTGATCTTGCAGGTGGCAGCCCAAGACTTCTCCGATAGTGCAGCCAGGGATACGGCAGTCGTCATTCAAAAAAGCAAAACAAAACACAACCCCCATTCACTACAGTCGAGTCGAGGTGCATCCATCGCGGCTCGCCTGGCAGGGTCGAACTTCCCTTGGGAGCTTGTGAAACGGTAACTCTTCATGGGATCGGAAGCCAGGTCTTGCTCCCCGCCTCATTAGTCAGTAGAAAGATATCAAGGTGAGGAGCTAAGACCAAGGGCTCAAGTCGAAAGCAGGAGTTTTGAGAAGGATGTGGGCAACACACGTACAAGTGTGTTTGGCACACAATGGATCGGTGTATGGATTGTGATGAGTTGTACAAGCCTCCAATAAAATGATTTTTTTTAAAAGAATGATATAAATGAAAAGCTATCATGAGGTGCCACTTCATGCCTCCAAAAATAACACTGATCAATTGCCGGTGATGCACCGCATCCTGGCTGAATGCTTGTTGAGTAATAAAATGGCTTTTCTTCTCTTCCAGTTTTGAAGATTTTACTGAGTTGGGAAAGGGTTTGGTTTTCGATTCTGCTTCCCCCACAATGCTCAGAGGGAGACGACTAGATGGGACTGGGACCACACACGACAGAAGCTATGACTTCCTGCGGGCGGAAGCATCCATCTCAGCCCCGAGCTCAGAAACTTTGAAAAAACAATGCGCCAAGTCTCCGCTCACAGTTGCCCGGGATGTGTGGTTACAGTGTCGGGTTAGTGGAGAGATGGGCAAGAAGGAGGAGGAGGAAGGGGGAACAGGCGCATTCTGGCCACAATTCTCTTGAGCCAGGACTGTGTATTGTAGCGGGTGGAAATTCTCTGAGGAGAGTAACATATTTGTCAATGCAATCAGCCCGTGGCTCGCCGTACTCTTGACACTCATGCGGTGGATTTTCCTAGTGTTGGGTTTCCGATTTACTGGGTCACTTTATGCCCACGCCCAGGTGCCACGGAATCAGTTGCAATTCCAAGTACAATAAAACGAAACACTGTCCAATCTTTGTTCTTCTTCTGTTTTTAAGTTTTCTAAAAAATCATTTTATTGGGGGCTCATATAGCTCTTTTCAGAATACATTGTGTCAAGCACATTTGTACATTTGTTATCATTATTTTCAAAACGTTTTCTTTCTTTCTACTGGAGCCCTTGGTATCAGCTCCTTATGCCCCCCTCCCTTCCTCACAAGCCCTTGATAATTTATGAATTATTATTTTTTTTCAATCATTTTATTAGGGGCTCATACATCGTTTTTCACATATGAATTATTATTTTTTCATGTCTTACACTGACTGATGTTTCCCTTCACCCACCTACTTTTCTGTTGTCCGTCCCCCGGGAAGGGGGTTATGTGCAGGTCATTGTGATCAGTTCCCCTTACACTGTCCAGTCTTACACCAGCCCCACAGTCATCCCTGCCCAGTCTGCGGTCGCAGTCACTGGCTCAATCCATCTCATCAAGGCTCTTCCTCTTTTGGGTGGACTTCCTACTTTACTGAACATGATGTCCTTATCAGGTGATATCTCCTGATAACTTGCGATGAAGCCTTGCCATCCTTGCTTCTATGGAGTGTTCTGGGTGTCCTTATTCCAACACAAATTTGTCCGTTTTTCAGGAAATCCACAGCCTTATCAGTATTCCTCACCATTCTTCCTGGGTTCGTCTTCGGTCTTTCCTCTTCACTGTCCACCTCTCACATGCCTGTGAGACCACTGAAGTTAACATAGCCTATGTCTGACACACCTTAGTCCTCAAGGTGACCCCCTTGCTCGTCAACATTGTGAACTTGGGTAGCAGATTTGCCCCATGTGGTATGCCCTTCCATTACTTGACCGCGGCCACCCTGAGCGTTTGTAGTGGATCCAAGCAAAATGAAATCCTTGACAACTTCAATTTATTGTCCCTTGCTCATGAGGGTGTTTACTGTCCAGCTGTGAGAATTCTGGGTTTCTTTACACTGTGTTGCAATCCATACTGAAGGCTTCAGTGCTTGCTCTTCCTCAGCAAGGGCTTCAAGTTCTCCTTTTCAACAAGCAAGCCTGTGACATCCGTGTATCACTGGTTGTTACTAAGCCTTCCTCCGTTCCTGATACCATGTTCTTCTTCGCGTAGGCCAGCTTCTCAGATTATTTGCTCAGCATTCACATGGACTGAGAACAGTGGAAGGCTACACCATATCCACTATTTACAAGGAGGGAAAAAAAGAAAACGCCAGAAACTGGTTGCATAACAATAACTAGTTTCATAGCTAAGTAAGTTATGAATAATAGTGCTTTCAGCTATTCTGTTACCAATTTGCCCCCAGAAGCAAGATGAGACTGATAAAATGTTTATAGGCTAGTAAATTTTTTCTACTAATTTGCAAGGCTATAATAAAAGCCATGAACTTGATGGCCTGCAGGAACCATAACAAGCATTGGGAATGTACAGTAATTTGTGGCTAGAAGTCCTCTTAAAACCGTACAGGAAATGATTCCCAGAAAGGAGGTGAATCACCGTGTTTTAAACAGAAAATAAATGATGCCAAGTTTGTACTTACCCAGTTACACAACCCTAGGGGGAGGAAGGATATTGCCAGAATAATATAGTGGAAATTTCCTGCTTTCAATTATTCGTGCCTTCAAAAGTAAAACGAATTCAAGAATATGAAGAAACAATATTCAAATGAAAAGAATGAAAAACAACAACCAGAAACAATGTACCCTGCAGTGTAGTGTCTTTCAGGACCGGCCCCGCTTATGTCAGTAGACACAGGCCCATTGCACCCTCTTGTGGCAGAAACATGACTGTGCTTACAATTTAGGAGACACGTGCATTTGATATAGTAAATGATTGTGGAAAAGCGGTGGATTCTGGGACAGTTTGCTCAAGTGCAAAGGTTGTTTGCAGAAGGTGGCAGGCTTGCAAACTGCTACTGATCATAGGCTCTTCTCAGAAAAAAATAAACTCAGTGTGCTCCTCGTCCCCCTCACAATGACTTGTTTTGGTATCATAGTCCATACACAGTCCATGCTGAAGTAATAGGCATCTGCTTTTGCAGCTCCCCCGAATCATTCCAGAGGCCTCCTGGGACTGGGGTGGGGTGATACCCCTCACTCTGAGAAACTCTGCTTTAGCTGCTACCCATCTGGTTTGGTCCATCCCCACACTAAGACGGCCACTCTCGGAAGGAGGCCCATGTTGTAACAGATGTGCAGAAATGCCTATCAGAGAAAAGCGACGACGTTTTCGTTTCCTGCTTACTTTTCAGTTTACCCAGTCTCTCCCACTCCGCAGTCAGCCTTATCAGCACCTACCAGGATCTTCCTCCGTGTCCCCATCATCTCCTTTAGCCTCCCAACAAGGAGTACCGCTTCAGGATTCAGGGAGGTTCCAGGGATGGTGAGGGAGACCAGCCCCTAGGATTTTCAGGGCTCGGGCTTTTCAGAAGCACATTCCCGCTCTCTGAGGGACCTCTGGGTGGGCTCAAGCTTCCAACCTCTGGGGGACGTCAAGGCTCATCAGGGTCACCTCGCTGCTCAATTTATTCCAGGGATCAACGGCAGAGCCAAGAAATGTGCTCGTGACTCACTATGTCAGTGCGCGTTCCATCATGCAAAGCTGACTCGCCGGCCCACTGACGTCTTGAAATTTGTGTGTGTCTGTGTGTTTGTACATGATTTCTTTTTTCCTTCTCTAAAGCTTTGTTAGCATATGATTCATATAATTTAGTAATTCAGTCACACCAGAAAGAGCTGTACAGTCATTGCCACAATTAATTTTAGAACATTTCCTTCATCCTTTTTTGTCATTTTCTTCATGCGTGTCCTCATTGTTTTTAGCTCCCCATCTCCTCCCAGTCTCCCTTGCCAGGTCCCCAAGGAAGCTTCATCCAGTGTTTGTCTCTATAGCTTTCCTGATCCTGGATTTCATGTACAGAAAAATATTAGTGGAAAAAAAATAACAATGTAAAACAGATAAAATCCCTAATCAAAAAGAAAGACGATGAGAATGAACTTAAGTGGATCATAAGGGAGATCAATTGATAGGCGCTAAATTTTAATGTCACTGCCCCTGCCACGATCCACTTCCCAATGCATTCTGCACGGTAGCATGGCTATTCACGTCCCTGGCCTGCGGTCTGAAGGGGCTCCCCAAGGGCTTAATCCACGTGTAGCTCCCTTTCACTTAAAAAACAACAATGGGTCAAATCCACAATGGATGGGTGGATGGATTGTGATAGGAGTTGTACGAGCCCCCAATAGAATGATTTTTAAAAATGGGTGAAATCCTGACTATTTAAACTACATGAGTGTGGGGGACCAGCCTCCCCATAACCGAATGGGTTTAAGGAGGGGTGGTGTGATGGAGGGGTGAATTAAAGAGACATCAGACAGGATAAAGCATGCAATGACTGACCTCTCAGTCATGACTTCAAGAGCCAGGTCTGAGGAGAGACAGAGAGAGAGAGAGAGAGAGAGAGAGAGAAATGTAATCCCACTAGTTTATATAATGTTGGACATGAAGATCACAGTAAGCACATACATAACAGGAAGGCTTTGTATAATAGTTGTACACGTAGGGGGGGGGCGGAGGAGGCAAGCGAGGAGTTTCCACACAATAGGAAGGGTAGGCACTAGACTAGAGGCATACATGTGACCAGAAGGCACATCTGTAATATGATGGATGGACTTCAGAATCAAGATGGCAGCCTAGCCTGGATCGTCTCTGAGTCAGCTTGACTTCAGATGTCTTTGGTCTCTCCTCCAATGGGGTCAATCTACGATCCTTATCAGAAGGGAGTGGGTCCTACTTAGGGTGAGACAGAGAAGAGGGTCTGATTTCCTTAGATGACTAACAACCTTCAGGCAGATAAGCTTCAAGCAGTTGATCTCCAAGTGTCTAGTCAGTGACCACGTGTTTGCAAACAGCATCTTGAATTGGGCATTGTTACCGGCAGGCATCATGCGGAGTACTCAAGAGGAAGTGGGTGGGACATGTCTCCAGCCCACGAAGGTGAAGGTTTCCTCCACGGGAGTCTTGGCCTCCCAGACTCCTAATGTACGAATGTTGACAGCTTGCATATACTCTCTTCCCCATTCTGTTTTCCACGTGTGCTCTGGGAACTTAAAGTGTAAGATACCCCGCATTCTTTAGGAACCTAAGGTCTGAATAATGAAACAAAAACACCCATGGAGAAGAAAGCACTGTACAAGACAGTATACATGGAGAATGATTTCTTAACCAAGTACATTAAAAAAAAAAGGGGGGGGGGGATGCATTTAGTCAGCTGAGTTTTTCCCTACTTCACTCCGGAAATTTCTGGGGGATGCAATGGGATCTAGGTGTTGAAAGGTTGGCAAACCCACCCAGAGGAACCCCAGAAAATAGACCACTTGCTTCTGAAAAATCCCACCCTTGAAAATCCAATGGCTGTACTTCTTCTAAGGCAGATTCGTTTATTCCATTGACAGTGGGGCACTTTCAAAATTCTTCTGCAGCACCTCAATTCAAATGCATTGATTCTTTTTTAAACTTGCCTTACCCAATGCCTAACTTTCACGTGCACCTGAGGCCATGAAAGGTACCATAGCTTGGGTCAGGTGCACCTTAGACCGCAAAGTAACATCCTAGCTTGTTGACATTTTAAAGAGGTCTTGTGCGGAAGGCTTACCCAATGTAATGTGTTATTTAATCTTTTGATGGCTGCTTCCAGGATCACAGGTTGTGGATTCAAGCAAGACGAAATCCCTGACAACGGCAGTCTTTTCTAAATATCATGATGCTTTGCATAGTATTAAAGACCAAGGATAAAACTTTGAGGACAAAACTTTGAGGACACCTGACCCAAGGCACTGGATCTAGTGGTTCAGTTGTGAGCCTTTTGGTCTTCTTGACCTTGAGTAGTCATCCATACTGAAGATTGCAATCCTTGATTTTCATCAGCAATTGTTTCAGGTCCTCATCATTTTCCCAACCAAGCGTCCCTAGTTGGCCCAAACAGGTTGTCCTAGCCGGAAGGTTGGCAGTTCAAGCCCAACCAGTGGTGCTGCTGCTCCTCTTCAAGCTTCCGGACTATGGCTCCTGCACGTGATGGCTGAGGTGCAGGGAAGAGGCGGGAGTGTCATTATCAAGAGGTGGCTGCTAGCTTTTAAGACCTGTCATGTGTGCATTGGCGAGTAGTTAATTTCATGGGCCCTTTCGGGGTTTCTCTACTGGCCCCCTCTGCTTGTTCTCATCAGGGATGAGAACAGCACTTTGCCTTCAAATGGTTGCCTTTGCCTGCTCAGCCACAGACTGTTGGGCTTCCTTTGGCCTCTGACAGAAGTCACCTTCTTCTCCTCCTTTATAAACAGTTTTATTGGCATGGATTCACATATCATACAATTCGGTAGTTCAATCATATCGAGACACAGGCCTTCTCAGGATTCCTGTGCTTTAGCGCTGCCTTCTGAGAGGAGTTCATCACAGTGGTTTTTCTCTGCCCAGGACCAGGTGCAAAGCCACACCACACCTCCCTTTACCTGCCCTGCCCTTGAACCGCCTGCCTACCCTTGCAAGCTCTCTGAAAGGATTTCTTGCAGCTCTCCTCACTTAGCGTCAGATTTCCTAACAAGGAAGATCAGTGCGGGCTCACTTGCGCTGACTTATGAACAATCTCACCATTTTTGATGACATCAAAGATTCTTCTTCAAGGTAGGGCTGCTGTCTCACTCTCAACTTCACAGCGTCTTCCTGCAGAACCAAAGCCTCTTTTCAAATTTTCAAGTTCCGGCAGGGATATGCCCAGTAAGAGCAAGCATGCCTAGCGTGCGTTTAGCAAGGTGAACACGGGCTTACTTGTGTTTACTCACTGATCTGTTGTGAATACGGTACTTTTGTTTTCCACAGTTATTAAGTAAGCACTGTTTAGTAGGAAAGCTTAAGTAAGCCTTTGCTTTCCTTGCTTGTTTGGCAATCCATCCTGGTCTCAGTAGACTGGCAATGAGAAGGTGGCCCTCACTGTCTCAGTATAGCAGTAGCTTTATTGAAGCAAAGCTTTTTCACAAGTCCACCCCTAGTGGGGTGTCAGATGAATGGGGGGTGGAGGGGGTCCTAGATTGTTTTGTATCTTCAACATGTGTTAAACTTCCAATCACCTGCTTTGTATATCTTACTTTCTGTCTCATGAATTAACTTCTGTATCTGTTTATCCTGTCATATCTTCATGTCTCATTCAAAGTTCTGATTTAATGTTTTGTTTCATATTATATTTATAGGGTAGACATCTTTATATTATCATCTGGCCACTTGAGTTGTTTGGCAGTGGAAGGGTGGTTGAGGGAAGGACTTAGAATCCAGTCTGCAATGCCCCCAGAAAGAGAAGTCAGCGGTTATTTTCTTACCCACGATCACTGCCATTCTCTTCGTGGCATTATTCTGGGTATAGATGAACTATATGGAATGCCCAAAAAGTTCATACAGAGCAATATCTGCCCTTTTAAAGATATTAGGAAGAAAAGTGTGCTCAGAACTCATGCATACTGGAAATGTTACTTGTTCTTTACAACACTAAAATGTGCCTCTTATGAGCATTGAATACTGCTCGTCTCTCCACCCTCCCACACCCACCCCACCTCTCCCTATGTCTGGTAGGTGGCCCAGCTGGGAAAAATGTTAGGAGGTAACTTTTAAACGGGAGATGAACAACCCTAACCACATGCTGTTTGGGTTGTAGGCAGTTTCCCACAAAACGATTCTGGAAATTCAGGTGAGTCTTGTTCACTACACAATAACATGCAGAAAGCATGTAGGCAGGCAGTGAGGGGGTGAGCACTTTATCGGTATTAACAATATGATGTTAAAAGATAGGGGAGCTTCTCCTTTTTTATTTTTTAGGAAAGGGTCAATATTGTTGTGTTGTGTAAGCCATTGCAGCTCAGTAGAACTGGCCCATACAGTTTCCCAGGCTGCAATCCTCACTGAGCAAATTGCTAGGTATTTCCCCCCCAGAATCTGCCCATTGATCTAAACCAACAACTTTATAGTTAGCAGCTGAGCACTTAACAAGTGTGTGACCAACACTCCTTGAAAAGATCAACATTTTGCACCAATATCTTCACAATTTGAAGCCCATTTAAAAGCAAAACGGTTATTGTGGTCCCTAGCCAGAAATTGCTTTTGTAACCATTGTAAGCACATGACTTGGTGACAGCAATGACAGTCGCCACATTGTATCACCACCACCACTCTTATTCCCAAGGTGAATTATTATTCATCACCTTGAACAGAAACCACAGCTCTCTTCAACAATCACTTGTCATTTGTTCTCTTCAAATCTCCTGGCCACCGTGAATAAACTTTTTTCTCTATGTATATGCCTACTTTAGATAGTTCCTCTAAGTGGAATCATAATATATTTGTCCTTGTGTGACGGACTGATTCCACTCAGCAGGTTTTTCAAGATTTACACATATGTTGTGACATGTGTTGGGACTTGACTGTCTTTCTGGCTGAATAATATTCTATTGCCTGCATGTGTCACATTTTATTGATCTATTCTCCTGTTGACAGGTATTTGAGATATTTTCACTTTTAGCTATTGTGAATAATGCTGCAATGAATATCTGTATATAAATATATGTGTGAGCACATGCTTTTAATGCTTTGGATCTATATCTATATATCTCTATCTATATACCTCTGAGTAGACTTGTTGCATCAAGTGGGGGGGGTCCCTCACCACTTGCCTGTCCATCTGCTATGCTTGCTTGCTGCTGTGTTCCTTGAAGCCAGGTGGCTGGAATTTCAGATAGAGCAGGGTTACCCATGGTGGATAGGTTTCTGCAGAGTTTCCAGACTAAGAAGAAGGGATAGGCTGTCCAATTCCGAGACATATCCCAGAAAACCTTATGGCTAGTAAGAGAATGTTATCAGTGTACTATCACAAGATGAGCCCCTCAGGTTGTAAGGCACTCCAAATATGACTGGGGGAAGAGCTGTTTCCTCAAAATAGAGTTGGCCTTAACGATGTAGATGGGGTAAAGATTGCGGAGACATCACTTGTGGATGAGCACAAAATGGAAAGGAAAACTAAAATGGAAAACATGCTTAATAGATCTTAAAATGAAAAAGAAACAACTGCAAATGTTGATTATTAATCAGAAATGGAATGTATGAAATATGTGTGAATCTAGCACAATAGGAAGTTGCCAAAATGAAATGGAAACTGGAAAGATTGACTCTTTATTGCCGATTAATTATGCTGCATTTATTCCTTTAGTGATCTCTCCATTTCCATCACCCAGATCATTTCTCCCACTGCTCTGTTTGGCCGCTGGTCTCTTGTCTCTCTCTTCAGCAATGGTGAAATGGAATCTTTCCCTCAGAGAAGGGAAACCCATGCTTTATTGCCTTTCCCAATAACGAAAATGTTGGAAAGCCAGGTGGCAACACTATTGCCATCAGCATCTTTGACCTGAACCACATCAAAAGAGCCAGAATCTCTCTCCGTATTGGTGATCACGCCAATTCTTCTCAGGTTAGCACCTCCAGTCACCATACAAATGTTACCAGTGCCAAACGTGATGAAGTCAGCAGTCTTTCCAGTCTCCAAATCCATCTGAATGGTGTCATTCACCTTGATGGGGGGATCAGGACAGCGGATGGTGCGAGCACCACGAGTCACCAGGTGAGGGATTCCTTTTGCGCCCACGAAGATCTTGTACTTCACCTCCTCAGGTGTAACACAACAAACAGCAAAGCGACCCTTGGTGTCAAAGACCAGACGGAAATTCTCTCGCATCTTGTCCATGCCGATGACATCCGTGAAACCAGCAGGGTAGGCTATATCCATTCGGACCATGCCATCAATCTTAATGCACCGCTGCATGCAATTTTTAAAAAAAATTCATCTCCTATCAGAACATTTTGTCTATTTCTTTAAAAAAATTGATCAAAAAAATTGATCAGGGGGAGACATTCTCTCAGCTTGTGGGGCCCAGTGGTTGGACGAGGAGCAAACACCCCTAAGTTTGTCCAGCATCCCATGCTTTGCAGCAGCCACACACTTCAGATGCTTCTTGGGACCATGAGCCACGGCTATGCCAAGTACAGAAAGAGGGCAAGATGGACTCTCAGTGACCCCAATCGCTGCCCAGTCCTGTGCCACCTCACAGATGTTCTTGTGTGTGAGCCCTCTGCTGCGGTCACTGTGTTCATCCCTCCCGTTGAGGGCCTCACCGTTTTTCACCACCCCGCCATTTTGCTCAACATTGGGAATCTTGGATTTGCAATAGTGAAGGATTCTATGGGCAGAATATTGAATGACACAGGACGCATCAAAAGAAGATGGAAGGAACGCATGATGTCACAGTACCAAAGAGACCTAATAGAAACAATCGCAATGGTAATTTAAAAAAAATATATTTTTTCTTTTGTTTTTTTTTGGGGGGGACATCACTGCCCTCTGGTGGTCGTGGGAGCTACCCAGCGCGGCTCCTGAGAGCCGCCGCTGGATTTGAACCACCAAGCCCGTGGGCTGCAGTCCTGCACTCAACCACTTGCGCCACCGGGGCTCAGCCCTCCACAATGGTAATTCTATGTTTGACTTTCTTCTTTTTGTTGTTTTATTGGGGCTCAAGTCACGCATCATATAATTCAATGGTTGAACCACATCAAGAACAGTGGTACAATCGTCACCACAATTGGTTTCAGAATAGTTTCTTCATTCTTGTACTCATTATTATTGGCACCCCAGCTGCCCCCCACCCTCATCTCCCCTGTCCTACTTGCCCAGAAACCTTTAATTCAGTTACTGTCACTACAGAATTCACCTCCCCTGAATTCCATCTTCAGAAAACATTATAAAATAAAAACAAAAATAACTCACAACAGCAACTGAGTAAAACAGATAAAAGCCTCAATAGAAAAGAAAGAAAATAAAGAAAAGAAAAGAAAGAAAATATTGAAAAATTAGAATAACTACAAAATAGATCTGTTTGACTTCCTGAGGAACTACCATACTGTATTTCACAGTAGAATTTTTATGAAAACAAATCAATACATAATTAATGCAGTATTCATACATTGTTTTAGGACGATGTGTGTAGGTGCTTTAACTTGTAGCATAAGCCCAAGGGAAAAGTTAGAAACAGAACAAAACAGGGAGCAAAAACTCTATGTTATTTCCTGGCTGAAGTTCCATAGGGAAAATTGATTTTTCATTCAATTCTGACACATTCTGTGTCATGACATTGACTGCAATCCTCTCAATGTGACTCACTCTTCCCTACCTCATCCCCATGTTCACCGGTTCTACTTGTCTTTTTCCCCAGCTCCTCTTGCATTCTGAGCCTTATCCCTGAGCAAATACAAATGCTACACTTTGGTCTTGTAGAGTTGTTAATACTTAGGTGTACCTAGCTGGTGTTTTGTTCACCTTATAGACATGTATATCCTTTGACTGAAAAAGTTGAGCCATGGGTGAGCCATGAGTGAATTCAGTTCTAGGCTTGAAGGATGACTAAGGGCAAGCCTGAGGCATTCTGCCTATCCCTATCAGACCAGCAAGCCTGCCTGTTTTGGTTTGGTTTTTTTTTTGCTTTTAAGATGTTGCGTTTTGTTCCATATTTGTTTCTAGAAAAACAAAACCAGGACACTTATGACTGTGTGTATAGCAATATATCATATACATATAATGTGATATATATATTTATATAGTACGAAGAAATATAACAGCTAATTAGTCCACACAGCACTATAGAGGGCTCAGTTCAGCTTGCTTTTGTGGAACAGTTAATATACTGGAAATCCTTCAACTCATGAGGGCTGTCAGGTCCAAGTACAATGTGATAATTACATAATCTATTGTCAGTTTGTGTAGACTAGAGGAATGGTTTCGATAGACACACATATGGATATAAGGAAAAGGTTTATATACAAGAGGAACAGGACATTGAGGAAACAGCCCAGTCCAGTTCAAAGTCATAAGTCCAATATTAACCCATATGCTTGAAATCAGTCTATAATGTCTCCTTCCAACTCACAAAGTCACAGGTCAGTGGGTGCAGAATCCTGGCACTGGCAGGGGTCTCCCCATGGCTCCTCACTTCCAGGGCTCAGGGTCCATCAACAGCATCTCATGGTAGCAGAAGCAGCTCATCGCTGCCAGAGGTCTCCGTGTGGCCACCCCAGCTTCAGAGATCTGACTCCATCAGGGAAAAGCCATGTGGTCTCTCCCCTGGCTCCTCTAGCATCTCAGACGCTGCCAGCTTGTCTTGTCCATGATTCATCGTCTCTGAGGCTAACTCCCAACAACTGGCAAAGACAGCTTCTCATCTTCACAAGGGAAATATTGCGAGATTTCCCAGAAGTCTCAGGAGAAAGCCATTCCCACACAGAGGCCTCAATGGCTACTCAATGGCTATCTCCAGATTAACAGGCTAGCCTCCACCCTTAAATCTCAATCATGAAATTAACATAAACACACGACTGCCCCAGTTTGAGACTGCTAAGAGTGAAGGGATGAAATTTAGCCTGTCAATCAGATTGCAGCTTGATGACCTCATTAGGAACCACTAAGTAGATAAGTAGCTCACTGGAGGCGGGACACAGGCTCACTCCCTGGAGGAGATTCTTGTTGGCCAGACACATGGAGCTGTGCTAGTGACCTGGAGTTGGAGGAGCCACGTGATGACCCTCGCCAGTGCTGAGATGCGTACACCACCAGTGGATCCACAAGACTTCTCACTCACGGATCGGTGATCTTCCTGCATTACGCATCATTACATGTGCTTCATGAGTCTGAAGAGGTATTTATAGATTAGTATCAGGCATATGGGCTAATATCAGACTTAGAGACTTGATCTGGACTGGGCTAGAATGTTTTCTCAATATTCAATTGTCCTTTGTATATAAAGCTCTTTCCTATATACATGAGTGTCAATGAATTTGTTTTTCTAGTCTACCCAGACTAACACAGCCAAGGAAGCAGACAGCTGAGTCTTCCCTTGGGCAATACAGACAGAGTCTGCTCACAGGCAGCAGATAGCAGGGCAGGTTACCAACTCAGGAGCTTAGTGAAGCAGGCTTAGATGGGATATTGAACTAAAGCAGTTCAAGAAGACAGGATCCACCATCCTCAAGCTCAAGCAATGTACACACCGGCAGCATGACAAAGCAGGTCCTGTAGGAACCTCAAGCTCCAGCGACACAATCCAAGGGTTGGCTTGGCCCACAGGTTGTGTAGCTCACATGTTGAGGCAGAGAACTAGTTAAAGCAGTTGCACATTAGTTCTCTCACCATAGAACAAGAGAGAGAGTGGGGAAGACCTTACTGAGCCAATTTCTCTTGGCCTTCCAATCAAACTGCTACCTGACTAACCCCACATGTTCCTATTGGCCAGGCTGGCACAATTAACCTATCTATCTCAGTCCACCCTTTGCCAACTTGCACCTGTACACAATTCTTTAGTCATGCATAATTTTCAGACAGTAATGAACTCATCCTTAAACCTAACATCATACTTTTATCATACATATAAATGAAAGCACACTGAATCTAAGTGTATCTGGTAGTCTTACATGAACAAAGAAAAGATATTCAATAAGCATATATAAAGAAGATAAACTGATAATCACAAACCTCGCTTTTGCAGTTGATCTCGTGGTCGTAACTGAGAGGTAGGACTTTTCTTCTACTACCCATTCTATATTACCTTTGTCTTTGGCCAACAACTCAGCTGGCTGTGGTTCTTTGCCTGGGTGTGTGTATGTGACCCAAACCTTCATTCCTGAGGGGTTTGGGTCATTAGACGTCCTGTCAGAATTTGGTTGCTGTAGTTTACCATTTACTTTAATCACCGGGCATGGTAGTACTAAGAGACGGACTACAGGGTCTCCTGATTCCAGACATATTCTTCTTTACCTCCACCATGTAGCACAAGTACAATTTCTCCTTGGTAATCAGGATGAATCACACACATCACTCAGTACAGTGACACACTGCCAGTTCAGTAGAATCCATGCTGTTTCCATATGTGATAGTTCCTTCCTTCAGGACCAGGACCTCCAGGTCTGAGACATATAGGGTTGCTGGGACGGGAAGCAAAAATGCTGCAAGTGAGTCACTAGGAGCAATAGTGAGTGGTGTCACTCCACCCCTTGGTTCCTGGACCCATGAATCCTGGCTATTGGAGACACGGCACCATATATTGGCCACTAGTTTAATGCATATAAAGCCTCATGGAGAACTTTGCCCCAGCCCTAGAAATTGTTATTACCTAACTGGCACCATAATTGTGTCTTTAGGAGGTCATTATATTCTGTAAAGTCAGCAGCTTCTGGATAATGAGAAACATGATATGACCAGTGGTTCCTATGGGTACAGGCTCTCATTGCTACACTTTATTTGCTGTGAAGTGAATTCGTCAATCTGAAGCAATGCTATGTGAGATTCCATGCTGGTGGATAAGGTATTTGGTAAGTCCACAAGTGGTAGTTTTGGCAGAAGCATTGCATGCAGGGAAGGCAAATCCATATCCAGAGTAAGTGTTTATTTCAGTAAGAACAAAATGCTGTCTCCTCCATGAGGGAAGTGGTCCTATATAATCAACCTGCCACCAGGTTTCTCATTGATCTCCTTGAAGAATGGTCCCATGTCTTGAACTCAATGATGGATTCTGCTTCTGACAGATGGGGCACTCAGCAGTGGCAGTGGGCAAGTCAGCCTTGGTGAATGGAAGTCCATGTTGCTGTGCCCATGCACAACTTCCGTCCCTGCCACCATGTCCACTTTGTTCATGTGTCCATTGGACAATGACAGGAGTGATAAAGGAAAGAGGAGGGCCAGTCTCCACAGTGCGTGCCATCTTATTCTCTTGATTGTTAAAGTTCTCCTCAGTAACCCTTTGGTGAGTGTGCACATGGCACAAGTTTATCTTTACTTTCTTGGCTAATTCAGAGAGGTTCATCCACAGACCTCTTCCCCACAGCTCTTTGTTACCAATTTTCCAATGATCTTCCTTCCAATTCCCTTTCCATCCAGCCAAGCCATTAGCCACAGCCCATGAATCAGTATGCAATCTCTCACTTGGCCATTTCTTCTTCCAGGAAAACTGAGCGGCCAGGTGCACTGCTCAAAGTTCTGCCCATTGGGAGGATTTCCCTTCACCACGGTTCTTTAGGGAGATCCCAGAAAGGGACTGTAGTGCTGCTGCTGTCCACTTACAGTTGACACCCACAAATCGTGCAGAACCACCAGTAAATCAAGCACAAATTTTCTGGACTTTAGTTAACTTATCATAAGGAACTCCCCAGAAGGCTATAGGTCTAGACTGGGGAGAAGGAATGTATGGTGACAGGTGTAGAGATTGAGCATCGGCGCCACTTCTTCATGGGACTTACTTGTACCTTCAGGTCCTGTTTTAGCCTGATCTCATATATCCCACTTCCATTTAATAATGGAGTGCTGTTGTGCATGTCTAACATTTTGACCCAGTTCATGATAGGTAGTTCAGGCCTCCTGGAGACTTGGTGGTTCATGGTGAGTCGTTCAGTCTCCACTAAGACCAACAGCTGTTTCTTAAAAGGGAAGTAGTTGTCTGCAGAGGATGGCAGGATTTTATTCCAAAATTCCAAGGGTCTATGCTGTGATTCACCAATAGCGGCTTGCCAATGACCCCACACTGCATCTTTATCTGTGACTGAAACCTCCAGCACCATTGAGTCAGCTGGATTATACGGTTCCAGTGGCAAAACATCTTGCACAGCAGCCTGAACCTGTTGCAGAGCCTTTTCTTGTTCTGGCTCCCCCTCAAAATTGGAGGCCTTTTGTGTCACTTGATAATAGGTCAAAGTAGAACACCCAAGTGAGGGATATGCTGCCTCCAAAGCCCAAAGAGGCCCACTAGGTGTCGTGCCTCCTGTTTAGTTATTGGGGCAGGGGGGGGAGGGGGGAAGAGATGCAATAGTTTATTCTCCACTTAAGTAGGAATATCTCGACATGGTCACACCACTGGACACTTATACTGAGGTGGAGGGTGTCTGGATCTCTGTTGGGTTAATTTCACCACCTTTTGCATGCAGATGTTGTTCCAATGAACCTAGAGCAGTGGTTCTCAACCTTCCTAATGCCATGGCACTTTAAGACAGTTCCTCATGGTTTGGTGATCCCCAATCATAAAATTATTTTTGTGCTACTTCATAACTGTAATTTTGCTCCTGTTATGAATCAGGCGACTCCTGTGAAAGGGTCATTCAACCCCCAAAGGGGTCACGACCCACAGGTTGAGAACCGCTGATCTAGAGTCTTGGATTCAGTCAGCATAATGTCATCAATATAATGAAATAACATGACGTTTTGTGGAAAAGGTGAGGGTCCCTTTAGACTAAATTATAGTATGGGGGTGAAGAATTGATGTATCTCTGGGGGAGAGTTGTGAAGGCGTATTGTTACTCTGCCAGCAGAAAGCAAACTGCTTCTGGTGGTCCTTTGCGATGAGTATTGAGATGTAGGCATTTACCAGATCAGTAGATTCAGACCAAGTCCCAGGAGAAGCATTAATTTGCTCAAGCAATGAAATCATATCTGGAAGAAGAGTTGTAATTGGAGTTACCACCTGGTTAAGTTTACGAAAATCCACTGTCATTCTCTAGGATTCATCGTCTTATTTATGTATTTATTTTTAATAGACCAAATAGGTCATCCTTCTATGATTGTGGCACAAATCTCTGCAATCACTCCAGGAATGTGGTATTGCTTTTGGTTTACTATTTCCGAGGCAATGTCAGTTCTAATGGTGTCCACTTGGCCTTTTCTACCACAATAACCCTTATTCCACATTTCAGAGATCCAATATGGAGGTTCTGCCACTTACAAAGTATGACTATTCCAATGATGCAATGGGTAAATAACAACAGGATGGGTTTGGGGGCCCACTGGACACACAGTGAGGTGTATCTGAGCTAAAATTCCATCAATAATGTGACCTCCATATGGTCCCACCCCTGACTTTGAGACATTTTGGGCTGAGCGAGCACTCGGCTTGCAGGAACTGTAGAAACATTTTGAGTCACCTGGAATTAGTGTTAATTCAGAGCCAGTGTCCAATAATCCCTGAAAAGTTTGATGATTTCCTTTCCCCCAATGAACAGTCACTCTTGTGAAAGGCTGTAAGTCTCTTTGGGGAAGGCTAGAAGAAAGACTCACAGCATAAACCTTCGGTGATATAGCAGGGTCCTTCTTCAAAGGGACCTGGCCTTCCCCTCATTCAAGGGGTTGTGGGTCTGTAAACTGACTCATGACTGGGAATTGGTTGAGTGATCAGGACTGTCTAGCCTACTGTTCACATGATCTAGCATTGTTCCGCCTGTATAGATTACATAGGTATGTAGTAGGTTTTCCATGTACTTCACTCCTAGGGACACTGTAGCAAAGTAGCCAATGCTATACGTCCACACAATACAGATTGTCTTGATTATTACGGAAACCTTTCTGTGCATTATGATAATAACTATGGCCACCCCATCTCTGTTGATTCAGTGATGACACGTACTCCCTACTACCATTGGGCTCAATCAGCCTCATTGTAGGCAAATGTTGGATTCCCTTAGCACAGTTCACTTAGGGCAGTTAATCTTGGTGTACATGAAATAGCAAACACAGAAGTCTCCAGAGATGCTGGGACCCACTTCACAAACTTGTTCCTCATGGTTGTGGTGAAAGATATTTCCTCAGAGGACTCCTTTTTTGGGTCTATGGGATTCTCTGATAGATCCATTTCAACATACCAATTTTCCTAAGCTTTTGGATGCCTTTTTATGCAGTCTACCAAGGGAGGTCAGATATACCAAGTTGGTCTAATCTAGGCTGTCTGGCAGCCCATGCTTCAAGTGGATCAACTAAATAAGCAATTAGATCCTCTCAATCTCTTTTGCTTTGACATTGAAAGAAGAATCTGTGCTTAGGGGCCTCATATCAAGAAACTCAGAATGATCTAATGTTACATACCAAGCACCAGTATCCCACACCCTTAGTAACCATTTCCATGGATATTTCCCAGGCTTCTACTTGTAAATATTAGAAAACTCTAGCAGATCTTTATGAGTATAGGGCAATTCTTCCTGAATCATCATCTGAACCTCACCTTTCGGAACTTTCTGAGACTCAATTCTAGTTACAGGTCTAGAGGAAATAATGGGTGGTGGGGGGTATTTTCTAGGGGCTTTCAATAATATCTTGTAAGGCATCTCCCCCATGCTACAGATGCAGCCCTACCTGGAATTTCAGTTTGAACAGTTTGATTAATCTGTTCAAGTGTGATTTATTTTACTGTTAGTAGGTTAGTCTACTCAGGTGGCAGGGTGGATCTATTGACCGAAGTGGCTAAATCAACTCTAGGGGCTCAATATCCTCCTCTTCTGGATCACCAGCCCATGTGTTCCCACCCCAGTTTCAGGGTCCCAATTCTTTCAGATTAATGCCCTAACTTTAACATCAGACACTGGTTTAGACCTGCAATTCAGCTGACACTGTACTTCAGTTGTGGTACTCATATGATGAACTTATCAATTTGTTTTTCGGCAACGCCAGTGCCATAACTAGAGAAGAAAATTCTCATGTAGTACATGCAGATGCTTATAAGTGTGTTATTCAGCACTTGAGAGGTGCTTCTGAGGTTCTGACATTATCTCTTTCCTTGATCACATTGTCTGTTTTAAAGAGGACCTGCCAACCAGCTTCCCTGTACTTCTCATCCTGACAAAAACTTTTGAAAATATCAAACACATGATCATCCAGAGCCTCTCCTCTCACTAGCATATTACCTATTGGTAGTGATACAATGGATATTAGCTTTGCTACTTCGCACCACCCATTTAGTAATAGTGACAGACTTATCCATGCCTTTAGGGGGTAGAGACAGCATTATCAGTGCTGTTAAACCTAATCAGGCTGAAGAACCAATGTGAAAAGTTCATATTTATGATTTTGTTTTTCTAGAACCACTCCTGGTACTGATTGTGTTAAGCAGGGTTCTCTAGAGAAACAATGCCAGGACACTTATGATTTTAAATATAATCATATCATATATATATGTATATGTATATATGTATGCATCATGAAGGACTATAACAGCTAATTAGTCCACACAGCAGTAGAGAGGGCTGAGTTCAAATCACTTCTGTGGGACAGCTAATATACTGGAAGTCCTTCAACTCACTGGGACTGCTGGATCCCAGGTCAAGGAAGCAGACAGTTGAGTCTTCCCTTGGACAATGCAGGCAGAATCCACCCACAAGCAACAAACAGCAGGGCAGGTCACCAACTCAGGAGCTTAGCAAACAGGTTTGGATAGGCTATTGAACTCAAGCAGTGCAAGAAGACAGAATCCAGCCTTAAGCACAAGCAAATGTATACACCAGCAGCATAGTGAAGCAGGTTTTGAAGGAACTTCAAGTTCTTGCCTTGTCCCACAGGTAGTGTAGCTCATAAGTTGAGGCAGAGAACTAGCCCAAATAGCTGCAGGCTGATCCTATTATCAGAGAGCAAGAGCGACAGGGGCGGGCCTTGTTGTGCCATTTATTTCTTTGCCTTCCAATCAAACTTTGACCTCTCAATCTCACATGTTCCCATTGACCAGGTTGGCACAATAAGCTTACCTATCACATCTTTCTCCAATACAGGACCTTCAGTTGTGGTGGTCCCTTTTAGAGGTTTGGTAGGTGGAGCTGGACACCATCCACCTTTTTGATCCTCAGAGCCCAAAAGATTGATGTTATTTATCATGACCCATTGGAATAATTGTATACATGCATATACAAGACTCCAGTCGACACTTACCAAAGTAGAATGTAGAACATTGTAGTTGTGGACTATGTTATGATGCTGGTTGACCTTGTTGGCCCCTGACAGTGTGATCCCCAGGATCATGGTCTCGTTTCTTCAGTGCTTGGTTATATCTAAGAAGTTTTTCATATTTCATAACTTTGCCCTCTGGATGCTCCACCATACTCATGGGTATATTTGCAACAAAGGTAATACCCACATGTAAACATTTCTGTTAAACTTATGTATGTATGTATGTATGTGTATATGTATATGTGTGTATATATGTATATATATATATATATATTTACAGGTGTACTTTTACTCTCTCTTTTCTAACCATTCATTCAGCCTTTGAGTTTATACATTTGTCTACTTATAGAGCACATTTATTACAGGATTATGTCTGTTTCATGGTTTACTTCTGTTTTCTTTAACTCTTGCACTCCTCTCCGTGACTTCCCCTGCCACTATCATTTATTTGCTGACCTCCCTTTTAGTGTATATTGCCTTCCTCTTTACCCAAGTTGACAGGTCTCTACTCAGTAACTTACCCTCTCTTCCTCTCCCACCTTGGAAACCATCACAGAATATTATGTCTCGCAACACAATACTTTTGTGATTGAAATTTTATTCAGCATCGTGCCCTCAAGAGTCGTCCATGTTATGAGGCATTTTGATGATGCATCCCTATTCTTCAATTATGTATAATATTCCACTGTGTATGTGCCATAGTTTTTCTACTCCTTCTCTCTGGAAGGATGGGTAAGTTGGTCCCATCTTTTCTGCTATTGTGAATAGTGCTCTGATGAACCTGGACATGCACATATTCCCTCATATCCTGGCTTTTATTTTTGTAGGATAGATACCAATTAGCAGGATTTAGGGGTCAAATGGTATTGTTATTTTCAACTTTTGGAGGAAGTACCATACTGTTATTTCACAGTGATTGCACCATTTTACAATGCCATTAAAAGTGTGAGGGTTCTTGTCCTTTTATACCACTTGCAGAATTTTTTTAACTTTGCTTTTAATGCTGGAGTGAGATGATATTGCATTGTTTTGATTTGCATCTCTCAAATGGCCAGTAATCATGAATATTGCTTCATATGTTTTCTTTATAAGTTAAGTATCTTCTTTGGTGAAGGGTCTGTTCACATCCTCTAGCCATTTTTAAATTACTTGTCTTTTTCTTGTAGAAGTGTTAAGGTTTTCTTTTCTTTTAAAATCTAATTACAGAGAGTAGTTCCTTGTCTGATACGTTATTGTCAATCCCCCCCCCCCCCCCCCCCCCAGTGTGGGTTATCTTTTTACCTTCTTGGTCCACATAAATGGTTTATTATTAGAAGGCCTCAATCATCTTGTTTTTCTTTTGCTGCTGACATTTCCAGTTACATTTGACAGTGTATTTATTATGCCTTGTGTTAGGGTCCCTAAATTTGCCACTATTTTTTCTTGGTTCTAGGTTTTCCATTTAGATCTGACCCATCTTGAGTTTGCTTTTTTTATATGGTGCAAAATATGCATCCTACTTCATTCTTCTGCAAATGCACATTCAGTTTTGTCAGCATCATTCCAGAAGACTCTCATTCTCATTTAATGAGTGTCAATCCTTTGTCAAAGATCAGCTGTCCATAAGTGGATGGATTGATTTCTGGTTTCTCAATTCTTATTTTTCTGGCCTATGTGTCTGTTACTGTACCAGTAGCAGGTTGTTTTGACTACTGTGGCTGTGTAGGAGGTTTTGAAATTGGAAAACGGGAGCCTGCTGCTTTGTCTTTCTTCTTTAGAAATGTTTTCCTTATTGAGAATAATCTATTTGTTTTCCTTTGGTGATCTGCTCTTCTACCACTTTAAAGAATGATGCAGGAATCGGGATTATGATCACTTTGAGTGTCACTGACATTTTCACTAATCTCAAGTCTTTCTATCTATGAACATAGTGTGAATTCCTCCATTTATGTAAGACTCTTCGTTTCTTATGGAAGTGTTTTGTAAATTTTTATAGGTCTTTTGTTTCTCTGCTTAGATCTCTTCCTAAGTTTGTTGTCTTTGAGGCAATTGTTGAAAATAGTATTTTCTTGATTTAATTTTCAACATTTTTGTTGTTAGTGTAAAAAAAAACCAAAAACAACCCAACTGACTTTTGAATGTTGATCTTGTACCCGGCTGTTTTGCTGACTCTTTTACATAGTTCCATTAATTTTCTTGCTGAGTCTTTGGGATCTTTTAATGTATAGGATCATATAATCTCCAAATAGAGTTTTACTTCTTCTTTGCCAATTTGGATGCCTTTAATTCCCCCTTGTTGATGATAGCTCTGGCTAAGGCTTCCAGCACATTATTAAAAAGGAATGATGACAGAGGGCAACCTTCTAACAAATCTCTTAATTTACCCATAAAGCGTGTCTTGGATATGAAGTTCAAGACCCTGCCCATGGTATTATTTGCCATGGAACATTTTTCTTTTATGAGCAGTAGTTAAAGCTGTTGTTTTGTCAAATTGCTGTAAAGAAAATTCACTCCAAATATGAGTAGTAGCTGTTTTTGCAAGCTTCCAAAGACAGCCTGTCCCTTTCCTCTTTTATAGTTCCAAGTAAACCCAAGAAGGTCATCATTAAATAAACCACAATTATAAAAGACATACTAAAACTTCGTGTGCTTGGCAGTCTCTACTCTGTAGCTGGCAGTAATAAAATAATGAATCTCAGCAGGATTCTACTCCAAATCATATTCTGCAATTATTGTGTTGACTCTTTTCTGTGATTATCCCAAACAAAGCCACACTGAGCTGACGAAGTTTCAAGATGTCTGTTTGTTTCTCCACACTACAGAAAACAATGCATACATTTCTGAGAGCTGTTGTTGTTTTCTTATGACACACTTATGTCTTAAAGCTACATTACCTAATCCTTGTTGCATGATGTAATTTCCCCTTGCCTCTTTCAATGCCTTACTTAAGTCAATACAATTTTTAGTCAATTAAAATTTTTTCTCATTTACCACCTCATACTTACACATATTGATTGTTTCTTTGTTTCACAGAAACAAAGCAGTCCTTGGCAATTAATTCTTGGCAACCTCTTCAGAGGGGCTCTGTGACTGTTGAAGGACTAATTACTAAATACTTGGTAAAATCCATCACCATCTTTCTGCTTTATTGTTTGGACTGAATAAGTGTTTTGATTTTCCCATCTAGCTGGTATGGTCAATTTGTTACACAGTGCTAAAAATAAAATGATTCTAAGTTTCTTCTGCTACTGGAGGAGATTGCTGTGTGACTGCACAACCCATTCTGTGTTTTGCAATCTGAGCTGTGTTCTTTTCTATGTTTCTAATGAACACTGTGATGGTGGATTGGGTGAAGGTTTGCAGAGAAGACTGCTTTTTAAAAAATAATTTTGGCTGAGCCCCAGTGGCATAGTGGTTGTGTGTGGGACTGTGGCCCACTGGGATGGAGGTTCAATTCCAGCAGTGGCTCCACAGGAGCAAAGGCTGGGCCTCCTACTCCCATCACCAGAGGGCAGTGAGGGCCCCCCCAAAAAAACCCCAAATAATAATTATTGGGGGCACTTACAGCTATTATAACATTTAATACATCATCTGTATCAAGCACATTTGCACACATGTTGCCACATTCATCTCCAAACATTTTTCACTTGAACCCCTGGTATAAGCTCCTCCCTCCCCTCCCCCACCTCTTTTTAATGCATCCTTTTATTGGGTACTCATACACCTCCCCTCACGATCCATACATACATCAATTGTATGCAGGCCTCATTGGCACACTTGTTGCCATCGTCACTCTCAATACATCCTCCCTCCACTTAAGCCCCCAGTTCCAGCTCCCCATATTTCCCTTCCCCCCTCCCTCCATGAGCCTTTAATGATTTACAAATTGCTATTTCATATCGTACACTGTTCAATGTGTCCCTTCACTCATTTCCCTGTTGGCCATGCCCCAGAGAGGAGGTTATATGTAGATCCCTGAAATTGGTTCCCCCTTTCTACTCCACCATCCCTCCACCCTCCCAGCATCACCACTCCCATCACTTGTCCTAAGGGAACATCTATCGTAAATTCCCCATGTTTCCGACTCCAGTGCACATTCCCTGCTCTAGCCGCACTTGTCTGGTAGAACTGGGAGCAATGATAGTGGGTAGGAGGAAGCATTTGAGAACTAGAGGAAAGTTGCATATTTCGTTGTTACCACACTGTACTTTAACTGGCTCATCTCCTCCCTGCAACTCCTCTGTAAGAGGATGTCGCTTCACCTATTGATGAGCTTTGGGTTGCCAATCTGTACTCCCCCTATTTATGATGATATAATTTTAGTTCTTTGATGCCTGACACCAGATCCCTTCAACACCTCGTGGTCACACAGGCTGGTGTGCTTCTTCCATGTGGGCTTTGTTGCTTCTGACCTGGATGACCGCTTGTTTACTCAAGCCTTTAAGACCCCAGACGCTCCATCTTTTGATAGCCGGGCACCATCAGCTTTGAGAAGACTGGTTTTGCATTCAACAATGTGCACACATTTTGCTTCATTTCCATGGAAACAAGGTCCAGAAACAGTCATGTGAAAGAAGACCGTTAAGGGCCTTTGATCATTCAACAATTGAAAAATGTTCATTTTCTAGATTTTGTGGGGTTTTTAATGTTAGTCAACTTTTTGTTGTATGGCTTGTTAATTTCTTCTCTTATTCAAAACGATACTTTGTTAATACTATTTTATTCTCTAAAGTAGTCCCTCAATTGTATTAACATTAATCCTCATAAAATCTGGATCTGCCCATGCTTAAGGAAAGGTGAGAGATTTGCTTCCAGAAGAAAAAAAATTTTTTTGAAAATGAGTCTAAAAAGACAATGAGTATAATGGTAAAAATGGAATGATCACTGAAGTCTTAAGTCTTTGAATTTTCTTTGCATTAAATTCCACCTGGCAATGAAGCTATTTAAAGGTGGATTTCTGTGTGAAATGTTTTTCTCCAATTGTCCTCTTAGTCATCAGCAAAGTGACTTCTATATGAATACATATTAATTTATTAATGCTTTTTTTGTCATCGCTGCCCTGGTGGGAGTAGGAAGCCCAGCCTTGCTCCTGGAGAGCTGTTGCTGGATTTGAACCGCCAACCCTGTGGGCCGCAGTCCCTCACTCAACCACTATACCACCAGGGCTCAGCCTGATTTATTAATGCATTTTTCCAGTCCTGTAATTCCAAGGTAATCACGCATTCTTTTTACTTGAGCATATGTGAAAACACATGAATGAATCCAAATTCCATACCTTCCCCCAAATGTTCGTGGTTGCTTGCTCCATGTGCTGTTTTATATCACAAGGGATTGAATTAAGATACTCATAAAATAATGCAGTATCATTGACTTAATAGAGAACACCTATTTCCCTATGGGTTTTAGTCATAAGTATAGGCAGTTAGGTTTACCACTTTTACTGAGGGGACACAATTTAATTATGGCACAATTATCACTGAAAAAGTAAATTAGATTTAAAAGAAATATGGGTGTTCTCATTAGAAAATGATTTAAATCACTACAGTGAGATCCAAGAGAGAATGTGGATCAATGGAAAGGCATTATCATTGTCTTTGAGTCTGAAGATGATGTTGGCATCGTCGCCATGTCAATTTTCCTTCTTGAAATTCAATCTTGGTAGGGTACTATCAGGAATATTTTAGACTAATTAAGGTGATTCTCAAATTAATATGAAAAAATCAAGTGGATGAAAGACAGGAAAATTATAAGGGAAAGTAGAGAAACCAACCTGGATGTTAAACTATTTCAAAAAACCAAAGTCCTGAAACAAACTCCCCAAATTTGTCTATGACAGTGTATATGATACTGATGAACACCTAGAGAAGTTTGTATGTAGGAACTGGCTGTCTCTGTTAAAGAGGTGGGCAAGTTCAAGTCCATGGGTCAGATGTTGGGCCGGCAGTTTCAGGAACTGATGACCTCTAGATGGGGGAGGCTCCTGGCTCCAGCACTGAATGAACCCAGGTTGGCAGGTTGTTGATGCCTAGGATCAGCAGACAATGGGCTCAAGTTCAAAGAACTGGAGGCCAGGTGACTAACCAGATGCAGATCCAGATGTAGCAAAGAACAAGCAAGACATTTCCCTTTGTTCAATTAAATTGGAAGCAGGCTACACCTCCAAGGAGGTTTCGTTATGGGGGAATTACTAAGTATGAACTGCCAAGCCACTAAAAGCCCAGGCCCAGCCAAGCAGAACCAAAATGTTAACAATCACAATTTGATAAAGGTACTTTTCAAACTCAGAAAATGAAAAATGGATTAGTCAGTAAATAAAGTCAGCAAAAATGAGGTGATTGTCTGAAAGCAAAGTTGGATCCATATTTTAGTTCTTATACAAAAGAAATTGCAGATGGGTCAAAGACATACAAGAGAGCTTCAAATATCGTGTGAAAAATGGAATTTTCCCATGAACTTTTGAAAACTCCCTCCTGTAAGTAGTGACAATATAGAAGAAGGAATAGAACATGTTTGATCTTGAAGTGGAAAATGGACTTCTAAATATGGTATAGGCTGAGTTCTGGTGGTGCAGTAGTTGTGTACGGGACTGAGGCCCACAGGGTTAGTGGTTCAAATCCAGCAGCAGCTCTCCATGAGCAAGGCTGGGCTTCCCACTCCCGCCATGGCAGTGATGCCAAAGTAAATAAATAAATAAATACAAAATGGTATGAAACCCCAAAGCTTTAAAAGTTTGGTAAATGAACACATATAAATTAATAAATTTCAGGGTGAAAAGGCTCACCATAAGAAATTGTTTTTGCATATCTATCTAGATAATATAGGTGGGATATACAATCCAAAAGAGAAAACAATGGGACCAATGGTTCAGGATGGAGGGAGGGCATGGAAAAGGGGGGGGCAGTGGAGAGAAAGTCGGGAGCCAACAAACCAAGGGACAAAGGGAACAACAAGGAATCCCAAAGCGATGCTGCGCAGGGCATAGGATTCCTGGTGGGATTTGATCAAGGGCAATGTACCTGAGAGGAATTACTGAACCTGAATGAAGGTTGAACGTGATAGTGAGATAGAAGGAAAGTAAAAGGAAATAGAGGAAAGAAGTTGGAGGCAAATAACATTTATAGAGGTCTAAATACAGGCATATACAGATGTAAATGTATTTATATATCATGATAGGGAAATAGATCTAGGTACATATAGTTGTGTGTTAAATATTAAGGTAACAGATGGACATTGGGCCTCCACTCAAGTACTCCCTCAATGCCACAACATTTTGTTCTATAACCCAGCATTCTTTGATGCTCGCTTTCCCGATACAATTGCTGAAGACAAAATGAGTGCATAAGCTGTGCTGAAGAAAGCTGATAGTGTCCAGCTATCAAAAGGTATGGCATTAAGGTATTAAAGGCGTGAAGGTAAACAAGCGGCCCTCTAGCTGAGAAGCAACAAAGACCACATGGAAGAAGCACACCAGGCTGTGTGATCATGTGGTGTCGAAGGGATCAGGTATTGGGCATCAAAGACCACAGACAAAAAATCGTATCAAAGTGAATGAGGAGAAGGGTGGAGTGGAGCTTCAAAGTCCATCTATAAACAATTAGCATCCCCTCACCGAAGGGTCACAAGGGAGAGACAAGTCAGTCAGGGAGCAATACAGCACTGAGGAAACATGCAACTTTCCTCTTGCTCTTTAATCCCTACCCCGCCCACACCCCCATGAAGACTTCAATTCTGCCTTAAAAATCCGACTGGACCAGAGCATGTGCACTGGTACAGATAAGAGCTTGCAACACAGGGACTCCAGGACAGATAAACGCCTCAGGACCAATGCCAGGAGGAAAGGGGCAAGATAAGGGAAATGTTCACAATGATTAACATATAACCCTCTCCCCTCAGGGGGATAAATGGCAGAAAAATGGGTGAGGGGAGACAGCGGTTGGTGCAAAACATGAAAACACTAAAAATTTATAAATTATCAAGGGTTCATGAGGGTGGGGGGTAGGGAGGTAAGGGGAAAAAGTGAGGAGCTGATATCAAGGGCTCGAGTAGAAAGAAAATGTTTTTTAAAAGATGATGGCCAGTGATGCACCCCCCCCCCCAAATAAAGATAAAAAGTGATGGCAATATATGTACAAATGTGCTTGACACGATATATGTCTGTATGGATGAGCCCCCAATAAAATGATTTTTTAAAAAAGGAAAAATGCTCAGAACAAACTGAGGGGGAAAGTATGCAATTCTTATCACAGACAAAAAGCTTCTACAAACTCTTTTTTTTTTTGGGGGGGGGCATCACTGCCCTCAGGTGGTGGGAGTAGGAGGCCCAGCCTTTGCTCCGTGGAGCTGGAATCGAACCTCCATCCCAGTGGGCCGCAGTCCCGCGCACAACCACTACGCCACCGGGGCTCAGCCCTACAAACTCTTCTGTATGAGAAACAGCCAAGAGAAGAATGGATGATGTAAACTGTAGAAGGAAAACACAAAAGGCTCTTGAAATACATGAAAAGATGCCCAGCCTCACACCTTGTCATAATTAACACCCAAACCCACACCCAACTCATTGCCATTGAGTCAGTTCAGCCCAGAAAGAATCATTAAAAAGCAAATTAAAACCCATGATCCTCTAGCTAATTAGGATTCCTGGCAAGCCCTTGCGGGAGCTCGCATTTTACAGGGCAGCCTGGCTCATTTCAGACAGTTGGCTAGTGTACAGCAGAGGTGAAAGTGAGGGAAAGAAGGCTGCCCTCCATGCTGAGTGGAGCACACATTGGCAGAATAAGTACGACAAGCAATCTGGCAAAGCATCTTAAGATGAAGAGAGCAGGCTTTCATTTCTAGGATTTCAGCCAATGAATCGCTCACATGTGGACAAATGACATATGTGCAAAATTATTCTTTGCGGCATCACTTGTGATCACAAGAGACTGGAAACAATCTTTCAGCAATAGGGGTTTGGTGAAATGAATTATTCTACCTCCAGCCAATGGAAAAAAAAAATCACGAGCCATTCAAAAAGAGATGAGGCAGTTTTTCATGTGGTGGCCTGAACTGTTCTCCAAGCTAGAGCTGTGAAACATCGCAGAACTACTTGGGTGGATAAGGGAAACATTTTTCAATGTTTTTTACATCATTGTGATAAAATATGCTTATCAATCATTAAAAAGCCATCTTAATTGTCTTCAAGTATTCAATTCAATGACACTATTGACCAGCACCGGGTTATACAACTGTCAGCATTAGTCAATTTCAAGGATGTTTTATCCCAAACAGAAGCCCAGCATCCCATCCCTCCTCGCCACCCTGACTGTCCTTTGTCAGAGATTGCCTTGCCAGAGAAGTGGTGCCCTGAGTGTAGAGAAGCAAGCAGACATCTCCATTTCTCACCATTGTCTCTGATACAGAGCACTGTGGGAGGGGAGCAGTTTGGGTTGGTTGAGCCTAGAACCTGTTAAGCCTGTGTTTACAGGTGTGAAAACAAACAAACAAAAAAACCCAAACCCCCAAAAAACCCTCACTGCCATCAAGTCAGTTGTGATTCCTGGAGACGCTACATTACAGAATAAAACCTCCCCTTTGAGGTTTGGAGGCTGTAAATCTTTATGGGACTAGAGAGCCTCATCTTTTTCCCTCTGAGGAGCTGGCAGATTTGAACTGCTGACCTTGGGGTTGGCAGTTGGAGGCATACTTCACTATACAGCAAGGGCTCCTTCCATGGTCTGAGTTGGATTCAATTGGCTACTTTTATGTTCTATTGTCATTGATATGACTGACACTGGTGAGCAGAGCTTAGAAAAACTGTAAACATTTGGTTTTGCTTGTTTATGCGCCAGACGTTTCTGAAAGGATAACCAGGTAGTTGACAATAACAATTGCCTCTGAACCTGGAGGGTGAAACTGGCACTTGCGGGAAAAGATTGGGAAGGATCTTGTTCACTGTTGGTCTTTTTGTACCTTTAAAATTTTGACCTTTGTAAAAACACACACCTGTATCTAAGTAACGGAGGTGGGGGGAGAGCTCTCATAAAGATGAAGTGCGTTACTGGAGTTCACTGAATGCCCTAGAACTCTCACTTCCATCAAGTCAATATCAACTCATAGCCAACCTAGGACAGGGAAGATTGGTCCCTGTGGGTTTTCAAGGCTATAACTCTTTACGGCCGTAGGAAATCTCATCTTTATCCCTCAGAGAGGCTGGTGATTACAGAATACTGACCCGGCCAACGTGTAACCATGACGCCGCCAAGCTTCCTCCAGCTCCTGTGGGTGAAACTCTTCAGATCTTCTTACCTGCTTGCAGATTCTTTCAACTGACCACAATTACTTTCTCAAAGCTTTGAAAATGTTTGTTTCTTTGTGACTTTGGTATATGAACCTCCCCACTTTTGTAATTGAACATGGTGAATTCTCTGGATTTGGGGGTCTGAAAAACTTGAAAGAGACCACTGAACTTTTCTCAAATGTGGACATAGTTTTTTCTAGTCTTCAATGTAAGGCATGGGCTATACAGAGGTAATTATGTGATGTGAATTGGGAAGGACTCGAAAAGTAACCCTGCCCCAAAGTACCTTTTTACTAGTCTTCTCAAGGACCTGAAAGAAAATCCATTACTGTGGATCTTTATCTTTAAATGCAAATCTCTCTAGGAGCATACATACTCTCACCCTTTTAATAATCATTATTTCTGAGCAAACATGAATTGATGAGTTTACTGCTTTCAGGTCAACTTCCATGAGCCAGCGCCTATAAGAATGGAAGGAGGCATAGGAAACTCTAATCAAATCAGAAGTGTTTGAAGGCCTCAATCCCACTAACTGTAAAATAAGTGAGTTGAACTAGTGTTTCCTCAAATTTCCTTCCTTTGGGGATAATGAGTGTTTTAAATGACTTATTTCACTTGCATCCCCAAATAAATTTGGGATGGAAAGGAGGGCTTTATTTATCAGAGAAGGACCCTCAGACACCAAAGGTGGAGTAAATTATCCAAGATCACCCAAGTCAAGGAGCCTGTTCATTTGATTATCTAACACCAAGTCAAGGGATAGTTCACTGCATCCCGCTCATTCTAATGAGTATCCACAGCAGGATCAAGTGCCAGGCGCTAGATGAGTCTCTGGGGTTGACAGTGATTGGAGAAGATAGGTACTTGGAGAGCCATGCAGATAGTTCCCCACATATAAGAGTCTTGGGTAGTGGGGATCAGAACCATGGTCCCGGAAGTTAACCTGGAAAGGATGGAGAGGAGTTTGGAATGAAGAAAGGGTGGGCCAGAATTCTCAAGAGAAAGGACTTCATGCTTACTGCAGGACACTAACAGTGCTATCTCAGTTGTCTAGAAAGACAGGGGGAGAGAGAGAGAGAGAGAGAGAGAGAGAGAGAGAGAGAGAGAGAGAGAGAGAGAGACCGCACTGAGTTGGTTCTGATTCACAGCAACCCCATGGACAGCAAATCAAAACACTGCCCAGTCCTGCGCCACCTCACAGGGTTGTAGCCACAGTGTCAGTCCATCCCTGGGACAATCTTCCTCTGTTGCACTGACCCTCTGCTTTACCAGGCACAATGTCCTTTTCTAGGGACTGGTCTCTCCTGATGCATACCTGAAGTCATGAGGTGAAGTCTCTCCATCGGGCTGCTGAGGAGTATTCTGGCTGTCTTTCCGCCAAGATCAATACTTTTGTTCTTCTGGCAGCCCACGGTACTGCCAATGATCTACCCCAATACTGCAGTTCCAAGGCAGAGTCCTTTCAGAGCGTGCCCTTTGTCACTGACCCAGTCTGCACAACCCCCCTACCCCTTCTCCCCCCCCTCCCCAGGCTGCTGGGGTCCCTCCTGGGTGGTGGTTGCTGAGCAGTTGGTGCCAACTAATGGCAGCTTTAGGTAGGACACACGGACTGGTCCTGCACCGGCTGGGGCTGGTGATCTTTGATGTGGCCCCGGAGATTGTGGCATGAGTGAGCTCCGTGTCTCACAGAGAGTCCCCCCGGGTGTCCACTGATCCTCTGCCAAACGGGCTGTCCTTGGTTAGCAGGCCCAAGGTAAGCAAAACAGTCTCACCATCCTAAGACTTGGGCTTCTCAGCATCTCCTAACTTGCTCCCCTGCCATGCTCGGTGTGCTTTTCATTGGAGAAGTTACATTATGAAATAAGATAGGGAGCAGGCCCGAAGACCAAAGCGTCTTTGATTGTTTTACACTTGGTTTTACTTCCCAAGTTACATAGGTGATGTTCTTGTGGTTGATTTTAACTGCTAGAAACCCCACCAGGCAGAGTGGAAACTGCCCCATTGGATTTTTTCTTTTTTTGGGGGGTGGCATCACTGTCCTCTGGTGGGAGTAGGAGGCCCAGCCTTGCTCCTGGAGAGCTGCTGCTGGATTTGAACGGCCAAGCCAGTGGGCTACAGTCCCGTGCACAACCACTATGCCACCGGGGCTCAGCCCCACCCCACTGGATTTTTTTGAGGGGGGGCATCACTGCCTCTGGTGGTCGTGGGCGCCCATTGGATTTTTAAAGCAGTTGTATGGACGTATGATTTTCATAGGATGCCCTTCAATGGGTCCTATCACAGCAAGTTGTATAATCATCACTACAGTCTAGTCCAGAACATTTCCTTCCTTCTTGTATACATTGCTACTAGCTCCCCATTTCCCTCCAACTCCAACTCTCCTATCCCCCAATAAGCTATTAATCTGTAGATTGACCACCCATCAAATTCTATTGACTGGATCTGCACGGGAGCAGACCATCTGTTCTTTCTCTCTGGAAAGAACTGCTGGGTAGGTCTGAATGGCTAACTTTGGCTAATAGGAAGGTCCTTAACCGGAGTGTCCCCAGTCTTTCTGTGCAGAGGTGAGAGGGCACTCCTCAACCTGAGCAAGCTTGAGCTGTAGGGAGGTGGGGGGGAAGCCCTGACCCAGGTTGCTTGGGTTCAGCACCTCGTTTTGCATCCACCATCCACCCCACACCCCCCGACTCCCAGCTTCAGAAGAAATGCACGAGGAACCAGCATTGGGAAAACCTCTCTCTTTTCTCAGGCTCCTCGGGTTTTGACTACTTGAGTCGGTATGCCTGTGGCATGACACTTTCTCTCAGGTGGATCGGCTTTCTCCTTCAGCACCTCCCAGACCCCTAGATGCAGACATGTCCCGTCTCTACAGATGCCCACGATGTACATCTTCCCCGCTGCACTTGCTACGGCTCTAGGCCTCCCAGGGTGGCGCAAAATCTGCGACATTTGACCGCTAGCCATGAGGATGGAGGTCAGCATTCTCCCAGAGTCCTTTGGGAGAAAGACCCACCTCTCTGTTTGTGAAAAACCAGTCATGGACAGCCTGATGGCGCACCAATGGGGCCATCATCATTCGGAGTCAACTCCATGGGAGCTGGTTTTTCAATCGGCATTTCTGGTTTAAAAATTTTTTGTCTCACGTTTTTCACATGTGCATTTGGTAACACTCCAGATTCTAAGCAACAGCTCTGCCCAGTTTACAAGATGATCCCCAGCAGTGATTCCCGTGCTTTCTGTGCCTTCTACAGCGCATCTCACCTTTTGTCTTCCATGGCCAGAGGGAACTGTTCCTGATTGACTCCCTGGTGCACTGCATTTGCTTAAGAACCCAGGCTTTTCTTGAAACTCTTTTTATTTTGAATGGAATGGAGGGTTATACATCATATCATCTTTTTGCACTGAACCATTTAAAAAACTTATCACATCTCTCAATGACTCGCCGTGTTCCCACCTCTCCCCTGCCCCTCACTTCCCTCTTGTAGGATGTTAGCTTCTTAATCTAAGGAACGCCTGCCTACCCTCTCTTATTACACTGTTCTCCTGCCCCTTCCTTCCCCCTGAGATGTAGCATATTAATATGGCCTTTGTGGCGGTCATGTATTCGTGATGCCAATTTCATGATTGGGATGTAGGGGTGGAGTCTAGCCTCTTAATCTGGAGAGAGCCATTGAGTAGCCAGTGAGGTCTCTGTGTGGACATGGTTTTCTCCTGAGACTTCTGGGAAATCTCACGATATTTCCCTCATGGAGATGAGAAGCTATCTTCCCAGTTGTGGGGAGTTAGTCTACGAGATGACGAACTACAGAAAAGACAAGATGGCAGCGGTCCTAGGAACTGGAGGAGCTGGAGGAGAAGCCACATGGCCTTGTCCTGATGGAACCAGACCTCTGAAGTTGGAGAAGCCCTGCCAGTGCTGAGTTGCTTCTACCACCACTGGATGCTGTTGATGGACCCCGAGCCCTGGAAGCTAGGAGCCCTGGGAGACCCCTGCCAGTGCTGGGACTCTGCACCCCTTGCCTGTGACTTCGTGAGTCGGAAGGAGACTTTATCGACTGCTATTGGACATATGGGCTAATATCGGACTTTGAACTGGACTGAGTTGGAATGCTTTCTCAATGTTCCATTCCTCTTGTATATACACTTTACCCTTAAATTTATATACGTGTCTATGAATTTGTTTCTCTAGTCTACCTGGCCTGACACAGATGTCTAGCCTAAATTCCTTTAAAAGTTTTTTTGCCTGAATTACTGTTGGTGAAGTACTGGAAACCCCATCCTCTATGCCCGTGGTTACAATCCCATTTTGGAGAGAGTTTGCTCTTAGGACAGGGGCCAGGAGTGAGCTGTGTTGTGTTCTGAGGTTCTATCTTCTGAGTGGATGTGAATCAAGTCACTTCACTCTGTTTCCTTCGAGGTCTGGTCTGCTGAACGACAAATGCACCTCATTTCTCATTGAAGCCGTTCTTCTGTGTAAGGAGACCCGTTTCAGAAGCAGAAAGAGAGAATTCCTGGGGCCATTAGAAAGAAAAGCCTCCAGTGGAGCACATTCAAGATCCCTCCCTGCTTCCCGTGGGACAGGCAGTAGAGGCCACAGCGCAGTGAGGCCAGAGGTTGAGGCAAGGGCACCAGGAGACAGAGCAGAGAAGCAATGCTGAACCATGAGATGGTGAGGCCCGGCCGAGGGGCACTTCCTGGCCCGTGGAGATGGGGAGCTAAGGCTGAGAGGCCGAGGACTAGAGCGAGGGAGGAAGTTAGCTCCTGGTTGAGGAGAGGCGCTGCTGTGCACCAGTGTTTAATGATCTGAACTCGGAGTCACCCCCTAGCTTCTCTAAGAACCCCCCAGGCTTGTGAGTCTTGTCTCTGAATTCTGGGTGGCAATGAATGACCCAGCCCGTCAGAAGAAGAGTGTTCTGGAAGGGATGGTTAGTGTCAGAGCAGATCAAGAAAACGGAGGGTGGAGGCAGGTCGGCCCTCTCTGCCTTGTGACACTCATTTCCAACAGATGTCAGATGGATTCTCCTCTTTTGTCAAGACAAAGGAGGTCAAATATGGATTCCACTTTGGAATCCTCCGTCCTCTCATAATCATTACATCTGTTTGAGATGAACTTGTTTGTCACGAAAGGACCCAAGTTCATTTTCATTTCCTTTTTGTTTTTCAGTCACTCAGAACACCAGTTTGGTTTGAGAGAGAAGGATCCTTCAGAGGGTTTTTTATTTATTCATTTTTTTAAAAAAAGCAACTACATATATTTACACAACCCATCTCAAGAAATGAAATCAATAATATCCCATGAAACTCTCCATCTATGTGGTTCTCGTTCTTTTCCTCCTGCATGCTTTCTCCTTCCTTCTTCAATCTCCTACCCTCCCCCAAATCTCTTTCCTTTGGCGTGAAAACTTTAATCTTGATTTTTAAAATAACTAAGGCTTGTCCCCTTGTGATGGGCTAACTTCACTCAGCATCACAGCCTCCAGACCCATCATGTGGTGCTTCACGGTTTCATCCTTTTTCTATATGTGTAATATTCCATTGTGCATATGTATCAAAGTTTCCTTATCCATTCTTCTACTCATGGGTGTTTAGCTGGTTCTCACCTTCTTGCTCTTGTGAATAGCACTGAGATGGACATGGGTGTGCCTCTCTCGGCTAGTGCTGTGCTCTGTGTTTTTTTAGGGCATGTACCATGGAAGAAGGATGACGGAGCCACATGGTCTTTCTAGTCCCAGTTCTTAGAGGGAGCCACTCCCCTGTCCACGGTGGTTGTGCTATTCTACAGTCCCACCTGCCGTCTAGGAGGGTCCCGATCTCTCTGCCCAGCATTGGTGATGTTCTCTTATTGTTTTGTATAAAGCTTTGTTATCAATGCCGGAGGGAGGCGGCATCTCATTTTTATTTCCATTTCTGTGGCTAGTGACCGCGAACATGTCTTCATATATACTCGTTGGTACCAAGACTGCACAAGCTGATCCAGTAGAGACCCTTGGTGGTAGGCAAATGCCAGGAGCCAAAGAAGGAAGAGCGAGGAGAATGTATCATCCCCCCAAAAGGGACGGGGAGGCAGGGAGAGGATAAAGAGAGGGAGGAGGGAAAAGAGGAGCCTGTGGGAGCCAGCCAGCTATTGTCTGCTCAGTCTCCCAAGCATGCAGCAGAAGAACCCTCCTCTTCCTCATGTCTGCTTACCGTCCCGGGCAGTGAGTTTCTCAAGCCTTCCATCTTCCTCCTCTGCCTCTTGAATGGCTCCCCTTTCTTCCTTTCTTTGCCTGAGATCCAGAACACTAGCCACTGAGAGGGACTCTTCGCTGCTCTTCTCTTTGTCACATCTCATCATCAGACCAATCTTCCCCAAACATACGCTGTTTACCGCTCACCGGCGTTTCCCTGTCCATTCAGGAATCACGTTTGGAATGGAAGGCGCCAAGCAGGCGGCCCCAACCTAGTCTTCCTGACTTGATTTCACAGCAGCTTTTGCTGAGCACTCACCAGAGTGTTCTTAAATGTGTCTGAGTGTTATTTGTCCCCCAGAAACCCTTTGCAGGGAGCTCTGCCCTGCCCTACTTCTTGTGGTCTTCTTGGACTGCTCTTGACGAGGGTCGAACATGGGATGTGGGCCAGCCAATCAGAGCATTTCCATTCTTGCTTATAGCCCTCTTTGAAATTTGATGGGGAGACATGGGAGAGAGTGGGGTTCTCTCTTCTTCTGGAATTGAACTCTTAGAAGAGTTGAGATGAAGATGGAAAAAGAGCAAGAAAAAGGGAACTCTAAAAAGGCACCGTTTCTTACCCTCAACCGGAATTCCCCCAAGTCCCACTCTTACTTAAGTTAGTTTGCATTAGATCTGGTGGCTTGCAACTACATGTTTCCAATGAACTGAGTAATCTCCACAGCTTACTTCATCCTTGTTACCACCCCATGGACCAAAACATAGACAACAGACAAAGCAAAGAACTTGCCCAGTGGGTCCGATCCTCGTGTTCAGAGTGGAACTGCACCCAGGGATTTTCCATTTTTCAGAAGGTTACTGAGTGCTTCTCTGAAGCCTGGCTGTGGAAGCTCAAACTCACTGCTCTGGAGTCAACTTTGACTCAACTTGACCCTCTGTTCTCAGGGGTTTCAGAGGCTGTAGATTTTTCTGGGAACAGAAAGTCCCATCTTTCTCCCTCTGGGCAGCGGATAGGTTTGAGCGGCTCCTCGTGCAGCTAGCAGCCCAAGGTGTAACCCATGACACCATCAGGGTTTCTCCTTAGGTGAAGTAGAGTGACCGACCCTTTTGTTAGCAACTAACGGTGTGTGTCAATGGCACGGAGGCCATACCTGACCTCCTCTGGCTTCTGTTTCCACATGCCTCCACTCTCAGCCCGCGTTTACCTACTCTAACACTGACCATCCCTCCCACCCCACCCGGGGCACTCCACTTCTATGCTGGGATGGATAATTCATTGCAATGACACATGGAGCTCACAGACAGCAGTCCCCATGAAGCGGGTTATTAGAGAAGTTAACAAGTTATCACAAGTCAGGATCCGAAAACATTAAGAATGCAGTCATTGACCTACACCACCCTCTGTCCGCAACCAGTGGCTAAGTCACTCTCTAGTCCTCAGACTCTCAGCCGTGTGGTTCCTTCAGCTCTGCCTCTGTGGACCAGGAAGCCAGCCCATGACTCCGCCTCACAGCCGCATCGTCTTGGAGCTGCTGCCCTGTCCTGTCTCATGGTCTTCTGGTCCCAGCCGCTGGCGTCTTCTGGTCTTGTCCTTTGCCACTTGACACTGAGACCTAGAGCATGCTGGCTCTTCTTCCAATGGTTCTGGGATTTCTCTCAGCTTTACCTTCTGAAATGGCCCATCCTTATCGCCACGGGAGCCCCAACCAGAGTGATTCATCCTCTCGATTAGTATCACACGCAGACCTGGCGGGCTCGTGTTGCTGTGTTAGACTGCTGACCACCAGGTCAGCAGCTCCTCAGAAGGAGGAAGAGAGATGCGACTTCCTAGTCCAGCAGAGAGTTACGGTCTCTAGTGGCTGCCACTGCCTTCAGGGAAAGACAGGTAAAGAGATTCCTTGTGGGGCCAAGTCCTAGCATCTACCAGTCATTCGGTGCTAAGATGTCTTTTATGCAATAGTCTTGTCAACCTGAACCTTGGCAAATAGTCAATGCCCAATAGAAAATCCATCCTTCAAAGAAAAAGGAATTTTTTAAAAAAAAAGTTGCTGTCTTGGATACTCCCAGGGACAGCTATATCCTGTCCTATAAGGTTGCCGTGAGTCTGAATTGAGTCGGTGGCAGTGAGTTTGGTTTTTCAGTGTAGCGTTACACATGCTCTATTTGCATAGTCCCACCCAATCCTTTGGTGGGAGTTGGAGACATGGATGAGAGAGCCATGTTAAGAAATTCCTCTCCCCCAACTGTGGTAAGTGTTTTCATAACCCAGGAGATCTCATCTCTCTAGGTCTTACAGTTTTTTGTTTGTTGAAGACAAAATTTAGAAACAGGGCATCAGATTCCAGAGCCCACATTCTTTTTTTTTGCTTTTTTTCCCACATTCTTAACTGTACTTCCACCACAGTCCAGGGAAACATGCCAGTCTTCCATGTGTTAGGCACCAAGCTAAGCAAACCCATGCCTCTTCGTACGTCTCCTGAGGCTGCTTCCCACCACTCAGCAGACTATAGATGCAGCTGGATTTTTCCACAATCTTCTATGCCTAACAATTGTAGTTCAGTAACATCTATACCATAATCCTAAAGGATATATCCCCCCCACCTATGAAAGTTTATAAGCCTACCACTTCATGACTTTATGCTACCAATTTTGGGTGTACAATTTCTATACTGCCTCCTTAAATCAACCCAGCACTCTGAGAAGGCAGTCTCATTATTTTATAAAGAATCTTCATTCCAGTTGGAACCTTGTGAAGTCCACATCCATAAGCAAAGTCACATCAGGAAAGGCCATCCATAAAGTCAGCAGCAATATGCGCCAGTTCACAGGCTCAGCAATCTTCACTTTATCTGGTCGGGTTCTGGTCAGCTCAATGTGAGTCACCTCACTTAACCTCAGCAGGGTGCTCATTGGCTGTCTGACCTTGCAACTAGGGGCCCCATTCCAAATTCCAAACAACCCTCCCCACCTTGTGCTCCCTCATGAATTTCAGACCAGTCAACCTGCTCTTATTTTCTCCTCTAGTTTCTAGGAACCAGGTCCACAGGTGTCAGTGACCAGATTCAACCCATCTCTTTATTGCTGCATTTCTCTCACCTTCACTCAACAGGTGGATCCAGATGGTCACCTACCAAGCATTTCAGCCTTCCCACACACTCCCTCTAACATTCAGACTCAGAGCGGAGAGTTCCTCCATGTTGCTGCTACGCTGGTGTCACAGCTGTCTCTGGATCCAGTGGGTTCACTGCCCAGGCAGTTGGGTCCAGAGGATGTGCTCCACCCCTGGCTGCTGCCAGTACTGAGACCCTTCCTCCTGTCTCTCAGAGGGCTCATTTGAGAGGCAGCAGGATGGCACTGCAGGGACTCCTGTTCACAAGCACTCATAGGAGAATCCTATCAGTATCTCCCCCACCTTCTCACCAGATCCATGCAAGGCCAAGGTCATTTGGTGGGTGTTAGAGACTTTGGCTAGAAATCACCCCTTTAAATAATTCACTGCCCCATTCACAGACATTGTTACTATCTTCAAGAGAAAACTTGTTGCCGTTTTTTTGTTGGGTGCCCTCGCGTTGGTCTGAGGTGCAGTGATGCTAGCTATGTACAATAGAATGAAACACTGCTGGGCCCTGCCCCAGCCTCACAGTTGTTATGCTTGAGCGACAGCTACGTGGGGTTAAACTACTTGCCCAGGATTCTGACTCATTACCTGACGGAAAGGAGTCAGAACTTCTTTTGAAGCCCAAGACCAACTTGTCCCCGGACTGGGTCCTGAAGGATGAGCAGCAAGATTTAGTCAGTAAGTGATCAGGGAGGACTTCCTGGCTGAGGTGACAGTGCCGACAAAGACAGGTGGTCTGAGTGAGCACCAGTGCGGGACCCAAACACGTTCCTCAGAGAGATTGCACGTTTTGCCCCACTGTAGTAAGGCATCTGTGGAAATCAAGGGAGTCATACAATGCCTTTAGTCTCCCGGCGCATGTAATAGTTATGGCTACACTATACTACACTGTAGAGCGCTGGCGGTGTTCGGGTTGCCAATCCCAAGGTCAGTACATTGAACCCAGCAGCTGCTACTCAGGAGAAAGAGGAGGCTTTCTGCCTGCATAAAGATACTTTGGACACATTGTCAGGAGCGGCCGGTCCCTGGAAATGGGCATCATGCTTGATAAAGTGGAAGGGACGTGGAGGAGAGGCGGGTCCTCAGTGAGATGGATTGCCACTGTGGCTGCACCAGCGAACTCAGACACAGGAACAAGTGTAAGGGCGTTGCCGGTCTGTGCGCTTTGTGGTTGTGTTGTGCACAGGATCACGATGGGTCTTAACCCACTCGAGGGCACCTAAGGACCGCAGCTTTAGTGTTGGTGTGTAAGTTTGAGTGATAGTTGTATCAATGGTACTTCTTTTTTATGTGGCTAAACATTATACTATCACAGATAAAGCATTTTACTTCTTTTGAAATGTCCTTTTGACAGTTAACCCAATGCCATTTCTCTTGATTGTGTCGTTCCCAGCATATGATTTTCGTATTCAAAAAAAAGAGGAACAGCCTCAGAAACCCTATCCAGGGTGACCTAAAGTCAGAATGGACGCAGTGGCAGTGAGTTTGGGTTTGTTTGTTTGTTTTTTTAACACTGTGGTCTATTAAGAGCATTATGGAAAAGTTTGAAATACTGTGAGAATTAGCAAAATGGGACCCAGAGACACAAAAGGAGCACATGTTGTTGGGAACATGACCCCAGAAGCCTTGCTCTACACAGTGAGGCCACAAGCTTTCAATGGATGAAACATAGTATTGAAAAACACAATAAAGTGAGTTGCACTAACACAGACACGGCTTTAGTTCTGGACCACAGAAATGTCAGAGGAGTGTGACTGCAGATAAAGCCAGAGAGGTAAACAGAAATTTAGTCTGGTCAGGGGATGTTATGTATGAGATCCTTATTGGATATGTGGTTCTCAATCTTTAGGTTATCTTTAAGAACCTTATAACCTTAGAGGTATCTCATCCATTTTGAATTGCTTTTAGTGTATGGTTGTAAAAATATGGATCTTACTTTATTATTATTATTATTGCATGTGGAAATGTAATTTTGCTAGCACCACTTGTTGAAGAGATTGTTCCTTCTACATTGCATGGACTTGTTGAAAAGCAGTTGATCATAGATTAAAGTGACCAGATGTCCTGCTTTTTAACAATTTAACAACATCCACAGCATTCAAAATTAAAATATATTGCAATACTATTTTTTCATTCAATGAAACTTTTTGTTGCTTCATATAGACCAAATTTTTAATCCAGAACCCACCCCCAACCCCCCGGTCAATGGTGTCCCACTTAAAATCTGGTCACTTTATCATAGATGTTAGAGTTTATTTCTGCTCTCCACATTCTATTCCATTGTTCTACCAGTTAACCCGAATGGGGCTGTTTTAATTCCTGTGGCTATAGTAACACATACTTTTGGACAGGTTACTCTGGCAGCCTGAGTCATGGCCTGGAAACACTGCCCAGTGAAGAGCTAGAGATAGGAGTCTACAACTCATGAGAGAGGAGGGAGCTAGAGGTGTCTGCTCAGGAACCCTTCAGCATGTAGCTGAGTGATAAGACTGGAAACCACCTTCACAGTGGACCATCTACATTGACAGGTCTACAGTTGACTGCTACTCTTTCACTGTCTTCATGAAAGGGAGTCTACTATCTTAGGAAATTTTTTGCTCAGGAAGAGAAAAGTTACAAATACTTGTTGCTTATTTCATGCAATTATCAAACTCATGGAGATGACCATCAATCTCATCAATTTTTCAATAGAAAGCCTCCAACGACTCTTCTCTCCAACCTCTGCTTGCTGTGGCCTCCATTCTAAGTGTTAAATCAAGAGCCTTATCACGCCCCAATCAAGTTCCTCCACTGAAAGCAGCAATTCCCTGAGCAGAGGGAAGAACTGTGCTGCTCCACAGGACTTTCTGTGGCTGATTTTCGGGAAGCTGAGAGCTAGGCCTTTAATTAAAGATGCCGCCGGTCAACTTGAACCTCCATCTTTTTGGTTAGCGGTTGAGTGTGCTCACCCCATTTACACCACCCAAGGACTCCCCTGCATGGCAAGACCTGCTTTAAATCCAATTCCAAAGCCTTATCTGACTTTGCTGTCCTCCTTTTAAGCTCTACCAAGATGCAGCGGTGAGAGAAAGATGAAGTGTGCTTTCCTGTAAAGATTGACAGTCTTGGAAACCCACAGGGGCAGTTCTGCTCTGTCCTACAGGGTCAGTCAGAGTCAGCATCGCCTCGATGGCAGTGAGGAAAGACTCAGCGTATTAGAGTACTGCTCTCTCTTACCACGACTAACATAAAGTTGGCTTCATTTTTATCAAGTTGTCTTGGGGGTATTTTTAAGAGTTAGCATCATAGAACCCGATCACCCCAGGGGAAGGATGCACAGTCAGAAGATAAGAAGGTCAAGGTTAAACACCAGGGAATAACATCATTCAGAGGCAGTAGTGGCGCTCAGGTACAGAGAAGCCAACGCAGCACCATTGAATTCCGTCTAGATTGAGCATCTAGATTCCTCCTGAGAAGGAGGATTTGAGAGAGGGAGTGGGGGAATGTGGAGCCTGGAACCCTCAGGAGAGAAGGACATCGTGATGGAGAGGGAGGGAATAGTAGCTAGAGACCAGGCCAGGGTACTTGAAAACAGGGGTGAGGAGCACACAAAGTTGGAAAGAAGGGCAATAGGCAGGGGCAGTGGGGGTGTCTTGGCGGTTAGCAGCTGAGTGCAGGGACCCCAGTACTAGTGGGACTCCTTAGCAGAAGCATCTAACATACAATGACCAGATTTGAAGCGGGACACCTTTGACCAGGGGTGGGGTATTCTTGATCAAAAATTTGGTCTATATGGAGCAACAAAGATGTTCATAGAATGCAAAAATAGCATTGTAACATATTTATTTAATTTTAAAATGCCCCGGGACATGGGACAAATTGTTAAAAAGCGGGACATCTGGTCACCTTAATCTAAGACAAATTCCTCATGGAAATTTCTCTCCCGCATGCTCTGGCAGGGATCTCCTAAGGAACGCCTCCTGGCCTCTTCTGGCAGGAAAATCCTGGACCGCCCACCAAGCTCCCCAACCTTCCATCCCATAGTCCAAATCCCCTTTCTGCTTCATTGGTGATTTTTCAGCCATGACCAGATGAGCAGTTTCCAGTACATTTATAGCTAACCGAACACGCTGATGCACATCTGCCATTTTGTAAGTATCGCTCTGGGCTGATCTCTGCCCACCAATTAACTTAAGCCTCATGATTGCTTTCTGCTTTCTCCACAGTCTGTGAAGAATTTGCAGGGCCTTAGCCGTGTTTCCACAGAGGCCCTAGAACCAAAAGGCCAGGGCTGGGATCTAGATAGGGGGGGTGGGTATGAACTTCTGAATTTTCATTCACATACCAAGCCTTTTAAGTCACCTGGAGTCCTCTAGATTTAGAAGCATGTTCAGCCATTGCTTTCTCTTAAGCCTCTGTCATTCTCCTCTCTCCAGTTCTTCCCACCTGGCAAAAAGACACTGGCAGAAAGACATCCGTCCTGCATGTGTCATACATACTATATTCTCCCCACCTCCCAACCACTGGCAGAAAGACATCCGTCCTGCATGTGTCATACATACTATATTCTCCCTACCTCCCAACCACTGGCATAAAGACATCCGTCCTGCATGTGTCATACATACTATTTAAACTAAAACAAGCGACTCTGATAAAGGACCAGAGGGTACTGGGAGTGCCTTTTTTTTTTTTTTTTTTTTTTTAGCCAGAGGGAGTAGACTTCAGAAGAAACAACTTTCAACAATGACCTGACATAAAGGAATAAGTGAACCACGTGGCTATCTGGGGAAAGAAGTGTTAGGCAGAGGAAATGCCACGTGTAAGAGTTTGAGAGAAAGGCGTGTTTGTTGTGTTTGAGGATGAGGAAGTTGGCCAAGGAAGCTTGAGTGGAGACGTGACCCAGGGAGAGTGGTAGGGTGTGTGTCAGAGAGGCAGCCAGGGACCTGCTAAGGGCTTTGAATGTTTTTCTAAGCCTGATAGGAAGCTGCTGAGAGACAGGGAGACTGGACCCGGCTTATGTTTCTAAAGGAGCACTTGGCCTGTTGTGTAGTCAATGGAGGCTCAATTAGGAGGATATTGCATAATCCCCACATGAGACAGTAGTGGGCTGGACTAGAGAGAAATGCTCAGAGTTAGGCTTTCCTCTAAGGACAGAAGGGACCGTTGGGCTGCTAAGTGTGAGGTCAGCAGTTCAAAACCACCAGTTGCTCCTCAGGACAAAGAAAGGGCTTTCTATGTTGAAAGCTAACAGGCAGTTCTACCCTGTCCTTCAGGGGCGCTTAGAGTCAGCATCAACTCAATGGCAGTGAGTTTGCCCTTTTGGGTTAAGGCAGCACAACTGGAACTTTCTGATGGGAGAAGTCATGGTGGCATAGTCGTTACATGTTCGGCTGCAAACTGCAAGGCCATCGGTTCAGAACCACCAGCTGCTCTTGCAAGAGCGACAAGGCTCTCTAGTCTTGGAAACTCACAGGGACAGTTACACCCTGTCCAGGAGGGTCGTTTTGAATTGATATCAACTGGAAGGTAGCGGGTTTTCTTCTTCTTCTTCTGGGATGCGAGAGAAGAGAAAGAGAAGACATCAAAGTTTTGTGCTAAGCAATCAGGGGTAGTGGTGCCCTGTGCTAAGCTAGGAAAGGCAGAATGGAGGACTGCTTCCCTAAGAAGGGAAACAGCAGTAGAATACTCAGGTGAGATTGGTCCAGGCACTTAAGCTCAGGAGTCACCAATGTATAGAAAGCTTCTAAAAAAATGCTAGGCGAGACTAGTTCAGGCATCAGCCTGCTTCTGTAAAGGACTAGCTACGGTAGTGTCAGTAAGTCTGGAGAAAGCCTTTAAAAAGTGCAAAAAGAGAGAGTTCTGTGTAGTATACCTTTTATGCGTGTGTCTTTCTTTCACAATCTTTGAGCTCTTTTACAACTTTGTAAGTTACAGAAAATGGGTAGTGAGGCAAATGATTCCTGTCTGTAGCAACGGATCCGTCCTGTGAAATAAAAATGATTATTGCCTTCTGAATAGACCAGTATTGCATTTATTTGTAAATTTATGCTAGCAGCCCTTAGTGCTTCTACATGAATGGTTCATTGAACGCTTCCCTGAACTGGATATAACAACTGACTCGTTTTCTCCTTCATTAAGGTATGAAATCACTGATATGTGTTCATTCTACATTTACATGCAATCCATGAATTCACCTCTTACAAAGAAATTTTTTTTTTTTTAACAATGGCGATGGATAGTGATTGAGATCGATCATTTAAATTTGGCAACATGGAATTCAGGGTGACTTTGATAAAAGCTCAGGAGCCCTGGGGGCGCAGCGGCTACACATTTAGCAGCTGCCCTCAAGGCCGCCAGTTTGAAACCACTAGCACGGTGGTCCTCCACCTTCCTCATGCTGCGACCCTTTAATACAGTCCCTCATGTGGTGGTGATCCCCAACCAGAAAACGATTTCCATCGCACCTTCATCACTGTCACTTTGCTCCTGTTACGAATCAGGCGGCCTCTGTGAAAGGGCCATTCCACTCCCAAGGGGGTCGCGACCCACAGTTTGAGAACCTGGGTGCTTGTGCCACTGCGGGGAGAGTGATGAGGCTTTCTGTGCTCAGGAACAGTTACGGTCTCCGACACTCTCGGGTCAGTCCTACCATGTCCTATAGGTCACGGTGAGCTGTCATTGACTCGATGACAGTGAGTTTCCGTTTTTTAATGAGTTACAGCCTCGCACAGATTGCCTTGAGTCAGAACGAACGTGTTGGCAGTGAGTTTGTTTGTTGTGGTGGATCAAAGTTATCTGAGAGTGGTAGGCACGAGAATGTGATGGACACAGATTGCATACAACTATAAGAATGAAGAGTGTGTACTATTATAGGGGTGATAACAAGTTGGCCAGAGAAACAGATTTAAAACACTCAGAAAAAACTCAGACATAAGTAGCCATTTCTATATGATAGAGATGGTGGGGGTGGGGGGCGGGATGCAGTCTTCAGTAAATGATTGGGGGTGAGGCGTTATTCACATAGAGAAGACAACAGCAGCAATAAAACAAAGAATCAGCTCCTTTTGTGCTTTTGACGGTTGTAATTCTTTCTTTTCTTTTTTGATTATACATCATTTTATCGGGGGCTCTTTCAGCTCTTAGAATAATCCATATATCAATTGTATCCTGCATATTTGTACATATCACCCTTTTCAGACTATTTTCTTTTTATTTGAGCCCTTGGTATCAGCTCCCTTTCCCCCTCCCACCTCAAGCCTCCCTTGACCCCTTGATAAATGATTATTGTTTTCATATCTTGCACCATCTGCTGTCTCCCTCCACCCATGTTTCTGTTTCAGAGAGGGCTCTGGGGGCGGAGTTATACACCGATCATTGCAATCCGTTCCCTTTTTCTTCCTCTTCTCCCCCCACTTTCCCCCTACCCTTGTGGTATCACTACTCCCATTATTGTACCTGAGGGTTTTATCTGTCCTAGATTCTGTGTGTCTAGAGCTTTTATCTGAACCAGTGTACATGCTCCAGTCTAGGCAGATTTGTAAGGTCAAACTAGGGTCATGATGGGATATGGGGGAAGAAAGGAATATTGCATGTTTCATCAGTGCTATACTGTCCCCTGGCTGGCTCATCTCTTCCTTGGGACCCATCTGTGAGGGGACGTCCACTTGTCTATGGATGGGCTGGGTCTTGTGTTAGTCCGGGTAGACTAGAGAAACAAAATCATAAACTTGGATATGGATTAAGAGAAAGGTTTATATACAAGAGGAATGAAACATTGAGAAAGCATCCTAACCCAGTCCAGCCCAAGGTCATCAGTCCAATATTAGCCCATATGTCTCATACCAGTCTATAAAGTCTCCTTCCAGGACAATCACAGGGCAGTGGATGCAGAGTCTTGTGTATCTAGCAGCAGTAGAAGCATCCTGGCACTGGCGGGGGTCTCCCCATGGCTCCTTATTTCCAGAGCTCAGGGTCTATCAGTAGTATTCCTTGGCAGTAGAAGCATGTCAGTGCTGGCAGGGGTCTCTCTGGCTTTTCTGGCTTCAGAGGTCTGGTTCCATCAGGGTAAGCCCATGTGGCTTCTCCTCTCTCCTCCGCCTCCTCCAGGTCCTACGACTCAGGGTCTATGCTGCCGTCTTGTCTTGTCAGTAGAATGTCTCTCAAGAGCTGAGTGTAGTCTCTCACCTTCAATTGGGAAATACTGTGAGGCTTCCCAGAATTCTCAGGAGAAAGAGGCCTTATTGGCTGGCTGACTCCACCCCTACACTCCCAGTGCTGAAATTGACATAGATCAGTGACTGCCACTGGTCTCCACTCCACACTCTCCTTCATTCACATCGATATGATATGACTGTTTGTTTTGGCTCTTCTGATGCCTGATACTCGATCCTGTGGACGCCTCATGATCACACAGTCTGGTGTGCTTCTTCCATGTGGGCTTTGTTGCTTCTCTGCTAGGTAGACACTTGTTTAACTTCAAATCTTTAAGACCCCAATGTTGTATCTTCTAATAGTCGAGCACCATCAGCTTTCTTCACCATTCTCTTATGCACCCATTTTGACTTCAGCAATCATGTTGGGAAGGTGAACATCACAGAATGAATGCCAGGTTATTAGAACAAAATGTCTTTGCACTGAGGGGGGAATTGAGTAGAGGCCCAATATCCATCTGCTACCTTTATACTTAACCTATAAATATATGTACATAAACCTATATCCCCATCATTATATATTACATATTTACATATATACATGTATATATTTATAGTTCTATAAATGTCTTTTGTCTTCTAACTCTTTCCTCTATTTCCTTTTACTTTCCTCCTGACCCACCCTCATGCTTGAACTTCATTTGGCTCTCAGTAATTCTTGACATTGCACTTGATCAAACCCCATCAGGTGTTCTACACCCTCCTGGCCATCAATTTTAGATCTCTTATTTTCCCTGTCCCTGCGTTTGTTGGCTACCCCCTCCCTTTTCCCCATCTCCCCTTCTTCCCTTTCTCTCCAAGAACCATTGGTTCCATTGTTTTCTCCTCGGAATAGTTTATCTTGCCTATCTTATATAGGTAGACATGAAAAAAAAGACACCCCCCCCCAGCAGACCTACAAATAATTGCATATCTGTCTTCTGATCCTTATGTATGTTTTCCGATGGAGTCTGATGAGGTGCCTAGCGCTACTCTCTACGTCTGAAGTCTATTTTCAGAATTCCTTGGGGACTTCATTGTGTGTAGGAACTTTTCATAGCAGCACTGCTATACTAAAACCTTTGAAATCACATGCCTATAGACAATATTCTAACCGTGGAATACTACTTGTAGGTAGCAACGAAAGTAACTGTTGTTGTTAGGTGCTGACCCAATGAAACCCGGTCCCGTCCTCTGCCAATCTCACAACTCTTCCTGTGCCTGAACCCACTGTTGCAACCTCCGCGTCAATCCATCACATCGAGGGCCTTCCTCTTGCTCCCCCTCCCCTTTTATCAAACCTTATGTTCTTCCACAGGGCCTTGTCTCTCTTGACACCCTCCCCAAAGTATGTGTGACAAAGTCTTGCTATCTTTGCCTCCAGGAGCCCGCTGGCCTTACCGTCTTCCAACACAGATCAGTTTGTCCGGTTCACAGCCCAGGGCACTTTCATTATTCTTCTCCAGCACCATGATGCAGGTGCCTCTATCCTTCCTTGGTCTTCCTTCTTCAATATCTAGCTTTCACATGCATATGATGCCTACAACGCGATGGAGAATACTTGAAGAAGGACTCGGCTTCTCACTTCAGAAGAAGAAACCACTGGAAACCTTATGCCTAGCTTCGACACACTGCCAACTGGACGAATCATACAAGCAAAATAACCAGGGGAAACGTCACTTGCAAAATACGCACATTATGATTATATCCATGGTGTTCGGTGCTGTGCAGTCAATTTTCTCTTTCCATTGTTGTAACAGGGTAGAACTATTAGGTAGCAAGATAGGGGACCATTCCTCTCCATGCCTATGCCCTGTGGGCTCCCTACAGGAAATTGGAAGCTGATAGAGGCTAAAGGGCATGCGCTAATTCAGGCTTGAGCCAGGGGGGATGATACACCTGGATTGGCCCAGTTTAGGCCAGGTTGGTGTAATTCAGCCAGTGGGGTCAACCTGTTCAATTAACTGTAAAACCTGAAACAACTTCTATCTTTCATAAAACCCCACTTGGATCACAAACTAAACTTCGGTGTGGATTCTTTCTCAGAAGACACCAAGGACTGAGGTATTCCCCACCCGAGAAACCTAATACAACTGCTCCATAGAATTTTATGGGCCATCAGCTTTAGGGAAGTGCATCACCAGGCCTTTCTTCTGCGGAGCCAAGGAGTTGGCTAGAACTGCCAATCTTTTTGGTTAGCAGTTGAACAGGGCTTCTTTTGATCACATTTAAATGAAATATTTAAATACATTTTAAAAAACATGCATGATATTCATATACAGAAAATATATAAAGACATGAAATACTTAGAGTGGGCATTAGAAAGAGGAAATTGAGGTGGCAGTTGTTCTGGGGGCCAGGAGGAGCGGATGTAATCAGGAAGTCCTGCTTAAGGACATCTGCTTTCTTCAGCAGCAGGGTCAACTTATCATATGCTTGAAGGGATAGTATTCAGCACTTTTTCTTATTTATTTTCCTGTATCTGAAATTGTCAGAGGAACATAAAGAAGAGGAATTGAGGAGAAAGGGGACAAGGTTAGTCCATTTATCTGAAGAGCTGAGAAAAGAGTTGAAGAATTTCCACTATAGACCCCTTTCAGCATTTCTAATTTTTAAGTATAAAGAAGTATTTTCTGCTGAAGAAGAGTAAAAATTTAAATTAAAATGAAAAGAAGTCATACTGGAAGTAGTTGATCTGGGAACCACTGTGGCAGGACATGTTCACTAGGGTAAGGAAATTACAGGGGAAAGGGGGGGTGGGGGCTGAGCCCCGGTGGCGTAAGTGGTTGAGTGCGGGACTGCGGCCTGCGGGCTTGGCGGTTCAAATCCAGCGGTGGCTCTCAGGAGCAGCACTGGGTAGGTGCCCACGACCACCAGAGGCAGTGATGCCCATAAATTAAAAAAAAGGGGGGGGGTTGGGATCAGGAATTGGGAAGGACTCAATTCTTTAGAGACCCCAATAACCAAATAATCCAGAACCATGGGGAACCGTGGATCCTACTGTACCTCGAAGATAATAACAATTAACTAACAACGGAAACCCATTGAGGAGCTGCGGAAGGCCTGAAAGGCCGTCCAGTGAGCAGGTACCGCTTGTGTCTTCCAGAGGTGCTCTGTGGATTCTGGGGAAACACTTCCCCACGAGCAAGATGATGGAAACCAGTGTTCTGCTGGTTTTTAGTGTGTCACCTCCATTTTGGACTTTGACTAGAAAGTTCAAGGCAGTGTAGCAAGAACCACATGGTCCAAAATGAAATTCCTGTGTTGTTGTAAATTTGAATTTTGTCTATTGAAATCGTGTTTGATGCCTGAGTGTTTTCCTTGAAATGTGTAAAGATTTATAAATCAGATTATCATATTAATAAAACACTATTTGTGCAAGACTGCTTTTTAAAAAAAGACCCCAATAACAGTACCACCTTTCTCCCTCCCCCACCTGTAATCCAAAATGAAAAACAACTCTGAACTTTAAAATTTCAAAATCATAACAATATTGACGTTAAAGTAGCATTAGGAGAGAATCTTGAAGATGTCCTTTGAAACGGAACTTCCTCTCTTGGTGATCTCCTGGGCTTGGAAGAGCCCGGAACCAGAAACGTCTCATGAAGTCCCTCAGCACCAGTGGAGGCCCCAGGACAGAGCCTCACATCCTGGCAGCGTCCCTGTCTGTGGCAGGGCGTGGCTTCTGCCGGGCTCAGAAAACGGACCCGCTCTTCCATGGTAAGAGAAAGCCAACTCTAATCTTCACTGCTCCATCTGCAAGAAGTGCTTTTAGCGAGGGACTGGAACATTTTGATATGGAACCAAGCCAGTCCTAAGAGAAAATAAAAATAGTCAGAACATGAAACAAACGCCACCAACAAGTTCAAATCAAGTGTTGGACACCATTAAGAACTCCTCGTTGCCTTGAAATAGAAGCAAATTCTTCAGGCAGTAACCAGTGACACTGGCTCCGGTATTAGGTTTGACTCTCACCCAGGGCATTGTGACAAGCACTCTCTCCCCGCCCACCTGCCTCCCCCATCTTGCTCTTCTCTTAGGAAAGTCCATTCTGATGGCTGCCTGTTGAGTCCTAGTCCCTCTTTTAGATGCATTTCAAATGCTATTCTTTGCGAACACCTTTTAAAATTCCCTTTTTGGGTATCTTGTCTTTGCTCAACTAACTGAAAACAATATCGAGTCTTCTCATCCAGAAATACAGTGTTCCTTTCTGTGTACAATATTTAGACTTTATCTCATTCATGTTTTAATTTTCCATGCACAGTTCTTTTACGAGCTATGTCATGTCTTTTTATTTTATTTTTTGCACATAAAATGAATCATTTTAATGGTTGAGGAACATTGAGTCTAAGGAAATGCCTGAGTTTTGCAGAAAGAGAAATTGGGAAGTGGCTCTGACACCCATTCTTCATTTTGAAAACGGCTCTCTCGTTGTAAGAACTAAGCGTTTGTTCTGTCTTCCCAGCAGTGGTGATTTTGAGTAATTTTAAATTGTACTGCATGTGGTAATGTTATTTTGACTAAAAAAGTGCATCTTCGTGTCTTTGCGATGTATCCTGCAAGAATTGCTCTTTGGTGCCTCCTTCTCAGTGCACCCGGAGTCTGCATGAACTTCGGCTCTGTCCCTCTCTCCAGCAGAGAGATCAGAGCTGGTTTGGTAGCAGCTGGCCTTAGGAAGGCCACAGCCTCGTAGTTCTCCAGCATCACATCCCTGTACAGGGTCTTCTGAGCAGGGTTCAGGCTGGCCCATTCCTTCTTGGTGAAGTACACATCACGTCCTCAAAGGTCACGGGCTCCTGGGCATTGTTGGCATCGACCTTTCATGCCTTTTTGGGGGCGTCACAGCCCTGCCACCTTCATCTGGCAGACTGTTGGGGTTGTAAACCGTTATTCGCAGCTGTATCATATCTTTTACTAGATACATTCCCTGCCTTACTCTTATGCTACCGAAGATAAAATAAATTTAAGGACCCTAGACAGCATAGGAGAAATGTAGAACAAAATTCAAAATCACAAAACAATACCCTAGATTTATTGATCTGCTCGGTTCTGGGGGAACTCCTGAGACTCTGGCCCTGACATGTCCTTCACACTTGCAAACTATACTCACCGGGGAAGTCATCTTTCAGTGCAACAACACACAGGTCTCAAGTGAGAACCGCACCCCTCAGAACAGTCAGTCCTATGACACCCAAAGCCTTTTTTTAAGCGGGACCAGATTTTAAGCGGGCCACATTGACCGGGGGGTGGGGTGCGGTGTTACTTGATTGAAATTTTGGTCCATATGGAGCAACAAAAATGTTCATAGAACACAACAATGGTATTGTAATATATTTATTTTAAAATTTTAAATGCCGGGGAACGTTGTTAAATTGTTAAAAAGCAGGACGTCCGGTCACCTTACGAGCAGAATGTGCCCCAAACCAAAGTCTGGAAGGCAGGAAGAGGTGGGAAAGAGGGGCAAACAGAAACATGGAACCCAGGAAGGAAGGGGTAAGGATGGTGTTAAATTGACCCTGATTGCACTGAACTGTCCTGACACAAAATGTGATTGTGAAACTAGTGCACTCTGTAAACTGTCACGCAAGTCAAAGCATGGTGTTCTTTAAACACATCTCAATTTCTGATAATCCTTTGTTCGTATACAGAAATGCGACAGACTATTATATACTAATCTGTATCCTGAAACTTTGCTAAATTCACTTCTCCTTGTTGCTTCTTTATAGACTTTGTTAGATTTCCCACATTGTTAGTCATGTCGTCTGTAAAGGAGTAGTTTGGCTTTTCCCTGCCGAATCTGCATACCTGTTATCTGCTTTTCTTACCTTATTCCACTGGCTCCAGCCCCCAGTACGTATTTGAGTAGAGGAGCAAGACAGAAAGATCTTACCATTGAGAATAGCATTAGTTGTTGGTTTCTCACAGACGATCTTGTTAGGTCGAGAACACTTCCTTCTATTCCCTGTGTGTTAAGATATATATATATATATATATATATATATATATATATATATATTTAGGTGATTGTGTTGAATTTTGCCAACTTTTCCCCTGAATCTGTTGATGATCATGTCATTTTTCTTTTTGTCTCTTATGGGTGTCTAACCAACCTTGTGCTTTTGGTCCCCCACCCTTTTTTTTTTAAATAAATCATTTTATCGGGGGCTCTTACAGCTCTTATAATAACCCGAACCTCCACTGTCTCAAGCACGTTTGGACTTAGGGCGCCATCATTGCCTTCCTTTCTATGTTCAGATAGGTTCAATTTGCTTAAATCTTAAGAAAAACTTTACCTCTATGATCATAAGGTAGGTCTGTAGGTTTCTTCTTTTTTAAAAAAACTCTTCTTATTGTGAATTGAGCAAAGGTTTACAGAGCAGAGCATCAGTTTTCCATGCAACGATTCATACACAGTCAGTTTCGTCTCATTCATGGCATCACCACCCACCCCACCTCCTTTTGTGTCTTGGTTGCCCTTACTCCTCTCCTCGGCCTTCTGGACTTTGTTCTCGGATCAGTGTTGCCCCCCTTGATCCCAAATGGTCCATGGTTTGGCTGATAGCTGAGCCCCTGGTGGCGACCTGCAGAGTCCAGACCTGCAGAGTCTCGGAGGCCCATAGTTTCAGGGATTCTGAACTCCAGTCTCTGTCTGACCAGCAAACCCGGCCCCTTTCATGATTTTGACCCTTGTTGCACATCTCTCTCCGGATCTCTTCAGAACGTTGTGAAGGGATCCATTTCACAGGCCTTGGTGGCAGTAGCCAGGCACCTTCTAGTTAGTTCTTCTGGTTCTAGGGCTCTCTACTTTTCTCATCCTGTCTTTGCCTGGTTTTAGTATCAGGAGTATGCTGGTCCCCACCAATGAACCCAGAGTTGTTTCTTCCTCTCCCAATTTCTCAGACGGTGTATAGCATTTGTAGTATTTCTACTCCAATGTGTGTGAGCCTGAGCTTTTCTCTGTGAGAAGACTTTTAGGTATAAATTGTTCTGGGGAAGTGGTTCTTAACCTTCCTGACGCCACAACCTTTTAATACAGTTCCTCCTTTTGTAGTGGACCCCAGCCACAAAGTTCTTTTCATTGCTACTTCATAACTGCAATTTTGCTACTGATATGAATCAGCATGTAAATATTTAATATGCAAGATGTGTTTTCATTGTTACAAATTGAACCTATTTAAAAGCATAGTGATTAGTCACAAAACATTATGTAATTATATATTGTGAAACATTTATTTCTAATGACAAATAAATGAGGTTTTGTCTGGAAGCACGGTGCAGCATGGCTAACAGTCTTCACCTGGGGTTCTCATAGGTGGGTGTATCTGCATGTGGGCAGAAATATGTGTTTTCTGATGGTCTTAGGCGACCCCTGTGAAAGAGTTGTTTGACCCCCAAAAGGATCATGACCTACAGGTGGTGAACTGCTGTTCTAGGGGGAAATCATCCTGAAGTTAAAATAGTGAGGAAAACCAAATCTTGCTTGGCATACATGGTGAAGAGAGAAGAAAGGCGGGAAAAGAACTGTCTCGCCATCAGAGCTGTCCAAGGAGCAGCAGAGGATGGTCTGTACCGAGTTGGTGCCGGTTCGGTTCTTTTAATAAATGGGACCAACCTAGACAGCAACTGGATGGGATCCTGGTGCCGGAGTGGTCACACAATGCAAGGTCAGCAGTGTGCAGCCACCAGCAGCTCCCTGGGGGAAAGACGGGGCATTGTCCTCCCACGAAGACCAAGAGTCTCCCAACCTTTCCTTCATGGGGTTGCTCTGGGCCAGCGCGGACTGATGACAGCCAGTTTGCTTTGACGTCTGCCAAGGTCTTTGTTGAGAGCTTTGTCATAAAGACAGCCAGGAGGAGTCCTTCATTGAGCCAACAGGCTAGAATTGGGGAGGACACGGGAGGTATTTGCATATTTCCCTTCTATTTGCATATTTCCCTTCTATTTGCATGTTTCCGTCTTGCAGGGGCGGGGCACTCTCTTAGGTCTAGCCTTTTCTTTGTCCTTCCTCCTTTATCCGCCTTGCTCCGTAAGCAACCTGCTCCCCGAGACAAAGCCCAGGCCAGGCCAGTCTGTCAGCTCAGAGCACCAGCCATCGCGCTCCTCTTCCCAGTCCTTCTCCTGCTTGGATTCCAAGGAAGGGCTGCCTCTCCGCTGTGCTGGGTGCATGCCAACATGCCAGCCCTGCCCGTTTGTTTCAGAGTGTGGTCCATCGAATGACCGGCTCTGTGTATTAAAAGCCAGAATCCTGGACCCCACTGTAGACACCTGGAATTACTAGGAATAAAGTCCAGAAACGTACATTTTGAAAGCAAGTACTCCTGTAGCTTCCTAAGCAGGAACGTTGTGTGTCTGCGTGTGTTTGGGGGCGGGGGTATGTGCTCGTACAACTCTTAGCACAATCCATACATCAACTGAATCAGGCATGTTTGTCTATATGTTGCCTTCATTCTCCTCTCGACATTTACTTTCTATTGAGCCTTGGGAATCCGCTCCTCGTCTTTACCCCGCCTTCCTCCCCACCCCTACCCTCTTAACCCCCTGATAGATTGCGCATTATGACCGCGGGCTTCCTTCTCCCACGGTTTCTGTTGTCCTTCCCCCTGGAGAGGGGTGGGTGTCTGGCCGCAGAAGGAACGCTTTTAAGGAGTCGGATGACGGCTCCCAAACAGCCCGCGCTGGAGCACCCATGATCACACGGGGTGGGGGTGGGAGTGGTGGTGGCTGAGCTGGGGTGGGGGGTGGGGCGGCAGGCGACGTGGACAAGCAGGGGAAGGGCGAGGCTGCAGAGTCCATCCCCCAGCACATCCTGAGCACTTGGACGTGCGGCGGCGAGACGCCAGGATCCTTGGTGGGCGGGCAGGCACTAGTGGGTGCTTCTGGGCGGCTGCACGCGGTGGTGCGGGGGGGGCGGGGCGGGTCTCGTCGCCTGTGTCCGGGGCGTGGAGGGGCGGGGTGGGGTGGGGGGGCGCTCGGCCGTGCGGGCTCGCAGTGGAGTGGCGGCGGTAGCATGGGGCCCAGCAGCTTGGAGCGGGTTTTTGACCGCGTGGGGCACTTTGGCAGGTAGGGAGTTGCGGGGCGCGGGTGCCACGTAGGTGAAGGCGGCGGTGGGGTATCCGGCATCACGTTGCTTACCCCAACCCCCAACCTTTGCCACCAGCGGGGCCTTTCGCTGGCTCTCGGAAACCTCCCACATCTGCACCCCCTCCCTTTCCCGGGGAGCTGGAGATGCACCCCCAAAGTCCCAGACGGGCAGGCGGCGGCGGGACCGCGGGACCACAAAGGCCGGCACTCGCATGCACGGGCACAGGGCCAGCCTGTTGCCCGCGGGGGGTCCCTGTGTTCCTGTCCTCCTCGCCTTGGCGAGAGCCAGAGTCAGAAAGACCTGCGGAGGCTCTCCCTTGTCCCGGAAGCAACATTTGTCAAAGTTATTGCTGGTCCCAGAGGCTTAGGATGTGCCAATGACACTTTGGCAAGTGATGCCACCCCGTGCTTCTTGAGTGAAAACCCGTAGCCGCGAGAGGTGGCTCACCCCACCGCAGCCTCGCGTGTTCGCTTTCACTCAAGTGCACCGGGCACCCCTGCCCTATTTTACCACTTACAAAATGGATTTTTTTTAAATTAAGAAATCATTTATTCCTCCACCTGTCCATTCATTCATTGAAGGAATTCCTCTCTCTGACGTTGGGTGCTAACTGCAGGTTCACCAGCCACTCCTCCAGAGACCAGTGATGGTTTGGAAACTCACAGGGGCAGGCCTGGGGTGGGGGGTGGAGGGTGGCGCTAAGAGTCGGTTTGGTTTTTTTTTCTTTTTAAAAATTTTTTCTGACTCAGTGTTTGGGGGAAGCGAGGGCCATAGACCCTTAGCACCAGGGATGAAGTGCAAGTTTGCTGACTGCCACTCCAGTTCTATGGTGACTCCGGAACTAGGACCGCAAGGATTCCAGCTCTGCTCCCCTCCCAGGCTGGCGGTGAAGAAAGGGGGTGGTATGCGGGTAACCATGCTTGTACAAGTGTTGGTGATGATTCCCAGCGTTTGCAAAACAGGGTGTTTGAGCCGGTGGAGGTGAGGTGTGACCCCACTCGTCTGATTCTCCGTGTCCCTGCCTGAACTGAACACAAGCCAAGTGGGGCCTGACCCGCTCCCTGGTGAGCTCTTTGCCCACACTGCCTCCTTTAATCTTCTCTGCAGCCCTGGGAGATTCTCCACGTGCAGAGAAGAAAACCCAGCCTTCTGCCCAAACCACGGCGTGGCAGGGTAAGATGGGCAGGCGGGGCACTGGCCTCCCCAGCCCACATCCTGCACCTCAATTCTGTGTTAGCACACTTTGTACCAGTGCAGACTCTGCCAGGTGCTGGCTACATGATTTCCATCTCCCCTTCTGGAAGCAGAATAGTATGTGTATTGAAGTATCCTCTCTGGGGTTGGATGGCCAGATGCCAAACCCAATTGTACAGTTCCCTAGCTTCAGGCAGTTCCTTAACCTTTTCCTCATCTGTCTTATGGGAGCAATGATCGTGGGACGTGTTTATTCTCAGCACTCTTCTTGCAGTCTTTCATGCCAGCTTCACAATAACCCTCTAAACTAGGAGATAAAATATCATTCTTTGCTCATGTACAAGCTCAAATGGTTTACCAGCTTGGCTAAGCTGCTTAAACAACAACAATTGCTTACTTGGGAGTTTGTCCAACCCAGTAGCCATCCAGGTTAAATTGATAGGTTCAGCTCCACAGGATTATCCAGGACCCAGGCAGGTGAGGCAGCTCTGTTGTCCTCATGACCTCTTTCTGTCCCCATCGTCCCCATCCACACGGCAAACAGAGTACATCAAGGTGGACGAAGGGAGAGAATGGATTGGGAGGAGAGCTCTGAGTTGACCACGGCCCTGCATGTAGAAGTCTCATCATTCAATGAGCTCCTGGCAATTCAATAAATCATGACTATTTTTGCCACCTAAGTTTCCACGTGGGCGAAAAGGGTTTGCTCATGAAACCAGCTTGCAAGAGCGGAAAGGATTGACAAGCCAACGCTAGCAACAGGAGCTATAAACAGCATGGCCAGATCAGAACATGTTATTGTGTGCTCTTAGTCAAGTTTGACCCATAGCACCCTGCAGGTCAAAGTAAATGGCTCCAGAAGGTTTCTTAATTTCTAGGAGTTTTTTCTTCCACAAAGTGGCTGGTGAACTTGAACCCAGTGGCCTTTCAGTTAGCAGCCAAGTGTTTAACCAGGACCACAAGGTCAGAACACGATACCTCATTGTTTGAGAGCGGGAGATTCAGAATTTATTCTAATTGGTCTCTCTCCTGCTTAGTCACAGAATCAGAGGTTACAGTGCATTATGATTTAGTCTTTTCTTAAGGAAACCCAATGAAATTGTTCAGGGTATCATGATGATCATGCATTTTGAATCAGTCATTTCTAGGGTGAGGATGTACTATCTTAAGCAGGATGGTTGAGAGGAATTAGAAAGCCTCTCCAGGGCAGCCAAAGACAGTTGGGGTTTTGCAAGAGTCAAAGGCAACCAAGACCAATGCTGTCATACACACACTTCTGCAATAGTGGTCATCTACAAGTAGATGCTTGGATAGACATCCAAGCCGGAAGGTATAGGAGGGAGGATGGGAGTATATCCATGAGGGTACATTGGTTTGTCAGAAGATGCTTGTAATTATCATTTTGACTTCTGTCACAAATAGATCCATGAATGTGCTGACACATACAGAGGAAAAAGCTATGAAAGGTTTTGAGACATAACTGAGCACCCCGAGGGAATGAGTTGCTGGTTTAGGGGTCTTGAGATCACAGTCTCAGGAGACTGAAAGGTCAATTGACATAACCTAGTCCACAAAGACCATGTCTTAAAAGCTTGTGAGTTTCCATATATGGTGCAACTGTTGGTCTCTCCATGCCCGGAGGGAAGAAGAGTGATGAACATCAAAGGACACAGAAACAGCCCAATGGTCTGGCCATGCAAACATCATGGTCTCCACAGCCAGGAGGCCAGAAGAACTGGATGGCTACCACTACCAACTGCTCTGGAAAAGATCACATAAGGAGATTGGGCATAGAGTAAGAGCAACATATGGGAAAAACCCTCAACATCAAAAAAGAGACTAAGCATCTTGGCCAGCTAGAGACCGTTGGGGCCTCCAAAACTATGGCCCTTAGTCACGCTCAGGGCTCTCACCATGATGTTAGAATAATCAGCTATGAGATCAAAAAGCCAGCATTTACCTAAGGACAACATTCAGAGGGTTAGGAAAGAAGGAGGAATGGAAACAGGAAACAGGGAGGAAGTGATTAAACGACAGTATGTTGAAGGGATTGTCATAGATGAGTTGAAACTAAATATGTATGAATTGTTGAATGTGAAAATAATGATCTGTGCCCATTCACAATGAAATAAAAAGCTACCTGTCCTGACTTGTCCTGAGGCCGTGTTGAAGCTTCATAAATATGGGATTCAGGTGTCTGCATTGTGAAGCTCTAAAACCTGGATCCCTGGATTTCTGGGGAGAAGGGTTTTAAAATTCTGAGCTGGAAGGTGGAGCTTGTGACTGACCCATATTTTGGGGTTTAGGTAGTTCTTTCCTCCTGGTGCCCTGGTGGTGCAGTGGTTGTGCATTGGGCTGTGAACTATAAGGTCCGCAGTTCAAACCTACTAACCATTTCCAATGGAGAAAGACAGGGTTTTCTACCCAAGTAAAGTGTTACAATTTTAGAACCTACAGGGGCAGTTTTGCCCTATCCTTCAAGGTCACCAGGAATCAGCATCAACTCAGTGAGTTTTTTGTTTGTGAACTTTTACAAAGACTCTTAAAAAATATATGTATGTATGTCTGCACATAGTAATAGTTTGCTCTTACATGTGTATGAGTATACAATTCTGTGTCAACCTGATTTTAAAAAATGTGCAAGAGTGGAGTTTCGCCTGCCATCCAGGTTGCAGCTTGATAACCTAATTTGGGAGTGTGACCAAGATAATGGCTTGTTGGAAGCCAGCCCCACTCTCTCTCTGCCTGCCCCTTCATGCAGGGTGAGCCACACTGAGACCTACATGAGCTCTAGAGATGCTTCCACCGCCATTGGATCCACAAGACTTTGCACCCACCAGCCTGTGATCTTCCTGTGATTTTGCATCTTTGCTTTTGCTTTATGGCCTGAAGAGGGATTTACAGACTAGAATCAGACTTATGAACTAGTATTTGACTTATAGACTTTTGTTGTGCTGGGCTGGGATATCTTCCTGATCGCTAACTCCTTCTTGATATCAAGCTCTCTCTTACACATATATGAGTGTCACCGGATGTATTCCGCTAGTCAATGCAGTCTAACACACTGTGCCCACAGTGCCGTGATAATCAGCATGTATTAGTACCTCAAAATAGCCCATTTTTCAGATGAGGAAAATGATTGCTTCAAGTTCATAGATGGCAAGTGGCGGAACCCAGATTCAAAACTTGACCTTCTGACTTGGGCATCTCTATTCTTTACCACAGTGGGATCTCTGTAATTATGATGCCTTCTTTACACAGAATGATGCATGCACACTGCTAACTGAATGCAGGCCCAGCTCCATGCCCCACCTCCCGCCCCACCTCCCAGGCATGGGCCTATTTCCTATGAGTTCTGGTCATCTTTGCTTTTCCTCACCTCTGCTTTTTCTACCGATTGCATTTGTGATTTTGTTGTATTTGTTGTTTACATTGGCACGTCTCTTCATCTGCACAGAGTAGAGTGTCTATTGGTCTATTGCCCTGGTGAGGTCTTTGATTGGGGTCACGGGTGACCTGTCTGAAGGGAAACATGGGAGAGAGCGATGTCTTACAGTACTAGCCCTAAAGATTTGTGGTTCAAACCCACATGGCAGCACTGAGGAAGAAAGAACTGGTGATTTGTTTTTGTAATAGAGACAGCCAAGTAACCTCACAAGCACAGGTATAGTCTGTAGCACGAGATCACCAGGGATCAAAACCTACGTATGTGCTTACCTGTGTATAGTCTTTCTATCTTTGAGACCTTGCATGGTATGTCTAAGAACAACTACACGGATGATTATAGCTGGTGCGTAAAATTCCAGAGAAGGAAACTAGAGGTGAGCTTACAATGACCCGCATGAGTCTGTTGGCATGCCATTCCAAGGAGTGTGGCTTTATGAGCAAGCCCACTTTGGCAGAGTGGAGGGTGCCTCCGAGGGGCAGGTCATTGGGAGAGCCCAGATGCAAGACGATGGGATCCTGGATGGAGGAGGTGGGAGGGTGGGCAGGGCAGTTTTGCTAGGCTTGAAGGAAGACTGGGAGGGGTCCTGCTGCCTGGCATGCACAGTGGCCGTGGGCCCAGGTCGCTGGCTGGTGTGAATGATGGTGTCCTCAGCTCATGGCAGTTGTGTGCCAGCAGAGGCTTAGCTACTAAGTTCCATCTGAGACCTGTTTCACCGGCATTCCTGTGAGGATTACAGTTGGGTAAATAACCAACTGCTCAGGAAAAAGACCTCCTCATCAATGTGGCTTGACTGGCCAGTGGGATCACCAACTGCTCTTTATCAGAGGTCTAGCTGAATACCTTTAGTGCAGATTGGAAGAGAACTCTTTCAATGAAAACATAACACCTATTCAGAAAGGTATACATTGGGTTGTACAAGCTGGTGAATTATCAGAGCGTGGACGCCCCTGTGTGATCACCTCCTGTTCCCCCCCACCACTGCCCCACCTCCCCAAACCCGACTCATACGCTCCAGTCACTAAGCCTTCCCTAGACTCCCTTCTCTCATTTACAGCAGTGGTTTTTTTTTTTCTTCTTCATTGATTTTACTGGGGGCTCTTACAGCTCTTATAACATTCAGTACATCATTTGTATCAAGCATATTTGTACACATGTTGACATATTCATTTCCAAATATTTTCTACTTGAGTCCTTGGTATAAGCTCTTCTTTCCCTCTCCCTCTTTTTTTTTTCTTTAATGAATCATTTTATTACGGACTTATACAACTCCCAACATGATCCACACTTACATCAATTGTATGCAGGCCACATTTGCACACTTGTTGCCACCATCACTCTCAAAACATCCTCCCTCCACTTAGGCTCCCAGTACCAGCTCTCCACTTTTCCCTTCTCTTCCCTCTCCCCTCCCCCATGAGCCCTTAATAATTTACAAATTGTTATTATTTTTTCATATTGTACACTGTCCAATGTGCCTCGTCCCTCCCTTCCCTGTTGTCCGTGTCTCAGAGAGGAGGTTATATGTCAATCCCTGAAATTGTTTCCCCCTTTCTACTCCACCATCCCTCCACCCTCCCAGTATCACCACTTCCACCACTAGTCCTGAGGGATCATCTATTCTAAATTCTCTATGTTTCCGACTCCAGTGTACATCCCCTGGTCTAGCTGGATTTGTCAGGTAGAACTGGGATCATTAGAGCTGGTGGGAGGAAGCATTTGAGAACTAGAGGAAAGTTGCATATTTCATTGTTACTACACTGAACCTTAACTTGCTCATCTCCTCTCTGCAGCCCCTCAGAGTTTTAAAATGCATGCCTTATCTCAGTAGTATGTTTGTGAGGGTGATCTGTGCAGTGCAGTTTGTTCACTGTCATCGCTATATAGTATTTCAGTTTAGTATTCAGCATGTTTCTAGGTTACGCTTATAATGCATAGTCTTTCTGTGAGCATTCTCTTGCATGCCTTTTGAGGTACTTGTGTTTACATTTCTCTGAGCACATACCTAGCAAAGGAATTGCTGGGCCTTAGGGTGCTCACATAGTGGGCCATGTGCTGGGCTGCTAGCCACAAGTCAGCAGTTGAAGACCGCCCGCTGCTTTGAGGGAGAAAGATGAGGCTTTCAACTTCTATAAAGAGTTTTGTCTCCATCTCACTCGGGGGTGGGGAGGGGCAGTACTTGGCACCCCACCTGAACTGGTTAGGGGATAGTCACAAGGGGGCCTCACTGAAAGTTAAAGGTATAATGAACGGGTGGGGGTGGAGCACTAGACGGCCCCAGCCTTGACTGCATGCCCCTTGGACATGAATGTTGAGGACTAAAAGGGTTTTAAGTGCAGTTGGGTTAACAAGTCCGGGGGCATGGATCCTCAAAGAAGAGGGAATGGGCCAACACATTTTACCAGGGCCTGCTCACTCTTCAACAGGGGGATGCTCATCTACTTGGGACCAGGGCAATAGTAAACATGGATCTATAAGCATGACTTCTTTCTTTTTCTTTTGGTGTCTGTCAATATAAGACAGGCAGGATAAGCAAGCTCAAGGAGATGGCAAAGGGGCCGAAGGCTGGGTTGGGGGCATGGGAAAGGAGAAGGTGGAGGGAAGGAAGCAATAAGCTAGTAACCACAGGATGAGGGGAATAGCAAGGGGTCTAAACGGGGTGGTGAGGAGAGGGGAGCATTTCTGGTTGTGTTTGATCAATGGAAGTATATCAAAGAGGAATCACTGAGAGGTGAATGATGGGTAAATATGATAGTGGGACAGGAAGAAAGGAATAAGAAATAGAGGAAAGAACAAGATAGTTCTGGGGTACAGACAAAAGGGAAGTGAGTGAAGGGACACATTGGACAGTGTACGATATGAAAAGGTAATAACAATTTGTAAATTATTAAGGGTTCATGGGGAAGGGGGTGAGGGGAGGGAGGGAAAACATGGGGAGCTGATACTGGGGGCCTAAGCGGAGGAAGGATGTTTTGAGAGTGATGATGACAACAAATGTGTAAATTTATTTACATATAAATACACACACACACACACACACACATATATATATATACAACAAGGAAGCAGATGGACTTTGGGCCTCTACTTTAATCTTACCTCAGTATAAGAACAATTTGTTCTAATAATGTGGCAATGTATGATATTGACATTCCTGACATGATCATTGAAGACAAAATGGGTGCGTAGCAAATGTGGTGAAGTAAGCTGACGATGCCCGGCTATTAAAAGATCTAGTGTCTGGGTCTTAAAAGCTTGAAGTTAAACAAGCAGCCACTAGCAGGGAAGCAGCACAGTCCACATGGAAGAAGCATGCCAGCCTGTGTGGTCATGAGATGTCTATGGGAATTGGCATCAAAAGTTCAAAAATGAGCAACCAAATTGATGCAAAGGAGCATGGACAAAGTGGAGACCTGATACCCACCTGTATAATGTGGCAGTCCCTCACAGAAGGGTCACACAGAAGAAATGACATTCAGAGTGATGGACAGCACCGTTCTTTATCATGTCCTCCCCATATTATTGTGGTTTTTGTTTTTACCTCATTAATCCTGTTAGACCCACATATGCTCACGTGTATAATTAAGGTCATTTGATGCATGAGATATAAGATAGATAAACCCTTTGTGAATTATACCGAGTCATGAATGATTCCTTGAGAGTTCAGAAAGAGAGGGCCAGGGAGTGGGAGGAGGGGAAGGGAGAAGTGATAACAAAGATGACTATATAACCTCACTCAAGGGAATGAATAGCAGAATGGTAGGTGACTGGTGTAAAATATGGGGTAGGGGGAGAAAATAACAAGATTTAATGTAATAACAAGGATTCTTGGGGGAGAGGGGAAGGGGTACAGGGGAGCTAATACCAAAGAGTGCAAGAAGAAAGAAAATGTCTGAAAGTGATGGTGACAACAATTGTATAATCATGCTTGATCATATTGAACTATAAATTGTTAAAGTATCTGTAAGAGCTACCAATTAAAAAAAAAAAAGAGTTACAGTCTTGAAAACCTGTAGGGTCACTGAGTTGAAAGTTTACCCAGTGACAGTTAGTGTGCATTTTGAGGCTTTTTTTAAGGCTGTGCATGAGAAGCTGTGGGGGCAGAGTTATTTTTTTCTTTTTTTAACCCCCCACCCCCACCCCAACCCGGCTGCCAATAGAGGTCATTGGTTTAAATCCAGGAGCTGTTTCATGGAAGAGGTGGCAAACTTTTTTTTTTTTTTTTTGACATCACTGCTCTCCGGTGATGGGAGTAGGAGGCCCAGCCCCACTGCTGGAATTGAATCTTCATCCCAGTGGGCCGCAGTCCCGCGCACAACCATTACGCCACCGGGGCTCAGCCTGGCAAACTTCTTCTGTAAAGATTTGTAGCCTTGGAAACGCTATGATGCATTTCAACCTGGTCCAGGACCCTCTTGAGAGGGTCACTGCATGTCAGAATCAAGATGATGGTTGTAGGTACTTTGGTGCCTGTGTGTGTGTGTGTGTGTGTGTGTGTGTGTACAGTTTTCCAAAGTGGTTGTAACAAGTGGCAAGTGCACAAGCTGTTACATGTTTTGAATGTTCTACTTTGTATCAGCAGAGAGTTTCCGCCAGAGCTCTGGATGCCCTGGGGTGATCTTTCTCTTCCACTTCAGAATCTTCAGTTTTTTTGGTTTCTGAGTTGTGGACCCACCCCAGGCCTCCTGAATCACAGATTTTTCTACAAGTAAGAGCAATGGAAGACAACTCTTCTGAGGCCTGCAGGGTGGGTCCTGAGTGTGTGTGTGTGTGTGTGTGTGTGTGTGTGTGTGTGTGTGAGAGAGGTGACACGGTGGTTGGTGGGAGGAGAGGTCTAGTACCCCCTAAGAGTCCAGGTTAATGGGGGAGATGACCCAAGGGAAGAAAGGGACATGGCTATAAACCAGAGAAGCTTGCAGGGTGGCTTGGGGTCCAAAGATTGGACAGGAGGAACAAGCTAGAAATGGGGCAGTGGAAGCTGGGGGCTACTGATATGGTGGGAGACCACATTCAGAGAGAGAGAGAGATGGCATGACTTAGTTGGGGCATTCACATACCTTCAGGGCCAGACTGGTAAGCTTCAGACTAACCAGAGTGTTTTTGGCTTGCTGAGATACAATTGAAGATGGGAGACGTTTGTGGGGGAGTGTCAGAATGATAAACATGTGCATAATATATGATTTACAGTACATTTTCAGTCATGTGGGACCATTATAGCCTGCCTCTTTATAGCGTATAGCTCTAAAGGATTTAGTTTCAAGAGGTCAAACCTGACATCTAAGTCCTGCAATGCCTAGTGTCTGGCAGTGAGACTCTGGTCTACCATGAGCTCCATGCAGAATCATCTGGATGGAACACTTCTTATGTTTCAGAACTCCACAGCCCTCTCCCTGTGGCAGTTCCTCACTGCCCTGTCTCTTGGGCATCTTCCAGGTAACCTTGCTTTTTGTTTATTTAACCACTTCTCAGTCATCATGGGTGAGTGTGAGGGGCTTCTAGTCAATTTTCAACTTAGAGTGACCTCTTATGACAGGGTAGAACTGATGCAGTTGGTAGCTAATAGGAATGTAGATGGTGGGGACACACCAGTTCTTGGGGGGAAGATGTGGCAGTCTACATTTTCTACACTGTGAAAACTGCTTATTTCACTTAAAAAAAAAGTGATCTGTTGCAGACAGGACAGTATAAGGGTTTGTCTTGAGGAAAAGCACGTGTGGTGAGCTGTGAGCTGGACTCACCTATCTTTATATGAAATGTGATTTTTTACTTAAAAGGACAATAATGATTCACATCAGGTATTTGGCAGACATGTACTTCAGGATAAATGAAGCAAGACATCATTTCGTTTAAGCTACTTTAAAGTGTTCATTCAAGGAAAACAATTGGCAGTGTTTCTTGCCAATGATAATATTTAAGCTTTCAAGAAAATCAGGGAGGTTGGGCAATTTACATCTGCACCTAGACCTTGTTTGTTTTACAATATATACATATAATTAATCATTTTATTTTTCAAATATTTAAGTACATCCCTAATGAGATGGATTTTTGAGTTGTGCTACAGGCAGCTCAAAAATAAGAAGAAACAGCTGCAAATATCCATTAATAACCAGAACATGGAATGTATAAAGTATGAGTTTGGGAAAGTTGCATTTCATTAACAATGAAATGGAATGTATAAAGATCTCGATCTTAAGTATTGGTGAATTGCAGCGAGTTGGTATTGGCCAGTTTGAATGGAACAATCATATAGCTTACTATGCTGGAGGTGACAAATTCAAGAGAAATACGGTTGTATTCATCGACAAAAAGAACATTTCAAGATCTACTTTAAAGTATAATACAGGGCTGAGCCCCGGTGGTGTAAGTGGTTCAGTGCGTAAGTGGTTGAGTGCGCAACTGCAGCCCGCAGGCTTGGTGGTTCAAATCCAGCGGCGGCTCTCAGGAGCAGCACTGGGTAGTGCCCACGACCACCAAAGGCAGTGATGCCCGCCCACCCACCCCCCCAAAAAAAAACAGTACAATACTTTCTGTGGTATAGTAATATTTATATGCCTATAAGAAAATCTAGTTAACACAACTATGATCTAAACTTACTGATCTACCAGTATGCCAATGATGAAGAAATTGAAGAATTCTACCTATGTCTTCAGTCGGAATTGACAAAATATGAAATCAAGATCTATCAATAATTATTGTTGATTGGAATGCAAAAAATGGAAACAAAATTGGAGAAGGCAAAGGATCAGTCTTGGTGATAGAAATGAAGCCAGAGACAGCATGGTATAATTTTACAAGACCAGTGGCTTCTTCATCACAATCTTCTCCTCCCCGCCTCCCCCCCCCCCCCACACACACCGCCCCTCACATGAACAGTGAGTCTATATGTGAATCTTGCCAGATGGAACCAAACTGACTATATCTATGGGCGGAGATGATGGAGAAGTGCGATCTCATCAGCCCAAACAAAGCCAGGGGCTGCCTGTGGAACAGAACCCCAAAGACAATTGCAGTTATCCACGTTGACAGGAATCTGCCAGAAATTCAAGCTGTATTCAGAAGAGGATGTGACATGAGGGGTATCACTGCTGAGTTTAGATAGCTCTTGGTTTAAAGCAGAGAATATCAGAAAGATATTTACTTGTGTTTTATCAACTATGCATAGGCATTAGGTGAGGTAGATCATAACAAACTATGGGTAACGATGTTAGGCCAGATTGACTAGAGAAACAAACCCAGTGACACCCATATATGTGTAAAAGAGCGTTATATCAGAAGTAGTTATATATTAGGAAAAAATCCCAGTCTTGTTCAACCGGAGTCCATAAGTCTGATACTAATTCATAAATAAGTACAATCCTAGTCCATAAAACCCTCTTCTGACTCATGAAGACACATGCAGTGATGCAGATAGATTACAGGCAGGTGGGTGCAAAGTCTTATGGATCCAATGGCGTTGGATGCATCTCCAGGCTGTATGCAGCTCTCAGTGTGGCTCTTCAGCATGAAAGTAAGTCAGAGAGAGAGCGGAGAGTGGAGAGTGACCCACATCCTGAGAGCCTTTTATCTTGGTGGCACCTCCAAATGAGGTCATCAAGCTGCAGCTTGATTCACACACACACTCACACACACACACACACACACACAGAGGAAAGAGAGAGACCCAACTATCACAGTCCACCCCATGTCAACTTGGCACTTGTAAACAATTTTTTTATTCATATATAATTTTATAAATAAGGACAATAGCAAAATCACAGGATAAAACTAAAATGCATACAACTAAAAATGTGCCAGCCTCATTTAAACCTAATATTCTATAAATGAACAAAGCAAAGTTATTTTATGCCTAACAATTGCAGTTTTGTGATCACCTAGACCATAATCCTATCAAAATATTTCCCCATGCATGAAAATTTGTAAGCCAACCACTTCAGGCCTTTAGCCTCCCCATTTTGGGTATCTAATTTCTTTTATTTATTTCTTTCTTTTATTATTTTTTAAAAATAATTTTTAAAATTTATTTATTTTTTTTAGGCATCACTGTCCTCAGGTGGTGGGAGTAGGAGGCCCAGCCTTTGCTCCGTGGAGCTGGAATTGAACCTCCATCCCAGTGGGCCGCAGTCCCGTGCACAACCACTATGCCACCAGGTCTCAGCCTTGGGTATCTAATGTCTATGCTTCCCAATTATATCAATCCAGTGCTCTGAGGAAACAGCTTGTTCTTTGATGTGAAGAATCTTCATTCCATTTGTAAGCTTGTGAGTCTGCATCCATAGGCAAAGTCAAATCAGGATAGGTCATCTATAAAGTCAACAACAATATGTACCAATTCTTAGGCTGAAAATCTTATTTTCATCTGGACTGGTTCTGGTCAACTCATTGTGGGCTACCTCTCTTAGCCTCTTAGTTGCTTCTGAACTAGATGACCATTTGTTTACACCCATGCCTTTAAGACCCCAGATGCTATATATTTTGATAGCTGGGTTAGCAAGTCTTTTAAAATGCAATTGTACTGAACACTCAAGGCACTGGGTAGGGCTTATATATTTCAGCGTCTTCTTTGCAGGCATATCCTATACCCAATTAAAGATTCAATCTAATGTCTGAAGGCAGTGGGGTTACAAACTCTCTATTTTCAGTCTTCCCAATAATAATTTCTATCATACATTATATCAATAGCAATATGTAAGAGAAATCAGTATAAACCTAGGGGAGTCAGATACTAAGCACATTCTTAAAACAGTCAAATCCAATCCTTATCTAAACTATCCCATTCATATGCAATATTACTGTAGGCCTCTGGCTGCATTAAGCCAGAGTAGGCCTTCTGTCAGTCATTTTGATTATACAATATGGTCCCATAGGGGAAGTTCAAGGAGGCATTTGCTCCCCTGAGCTCAAAATTTGCAATAATCACACTTATTTTTTTTCCCATTTTAGATAGGAATAGCCAAAGACAACAACCAAAGAAAATAATAAAAACTTCAACTTCCCTTATTCTTACAGAAGACAATCAAGTAGATAGCATGGGCTTATGTGACCTTTGGCTAGCCATAGAAGAAAACTACCATAAGGCAGAGATTAGTCAAGCATCCATTTTCTATCTTCATGATTTGTTTCTTTAGTATCCCACTTCTAAGGACCATAATTTGTGAGGCTGGGTTGACTAGAGAAGCAAATCCAGTGATACTCATGTATGTGTAAAAAAGAACTTGGCATCAAGAATTAGCTATATATCAGGAAAATATCCAAGTCCAGTCCAAGTTAAGTCCATAGTTCTGATACGAGTTCGTAAGTCCTTCTTTAGACTCACAAAGCTACATGCAATGGTGCAGGACGATCACAGGCTGGTGAATGCAAGTTCGTGTGAATCCAATGGTGGGGATGCATCTCCAGGGCTTGGGCAGGTCTCAGTGTGGCTCACCAGCATACAGAGAGAGAGAGAGAGAGAGAGAGAGAGAGAGAGAGAGCGCTATATTGGTATATATTGGTACAACAATCCTAACCATTGCAAATAATAGGAATTCCAGAATACTTTATCGTGTGCGTGTGGAATCTGTACATGGACCAAGAGGCAGTTGTTTGAATAGAGCTAGGAGATACTGCGTGGTGTAAAAGTAGGAAAGGCGTGTTAGGGTTGTGATTTTTTACCATATTTATTCCATATATGTGTTGAGCAAAGAATTTGAGAAGCTGGACTTTATGGAAAAGAATATGGCAGTAGGGTTGGAGGAAGACTCCTTAACAACCTATTATGTGCAGGTGACACAACGCCGCTTGCTGAAAGTGAAGAGCATTTGAAACATTAATGATGAAGACTCTTTTCTGTGATATGGACTGCAATAAAATGTAAAGAAAACAGAACTCCTCACAAACGGACCAACTGACAACATCATGATAAATAGAAAACAGTTTAAAGTGGTCAAGTACTTCATCTTACTTGGAATCCATTATCAATGTTCACAGAAGAGGCAGTCAATAAGTCAAATAAAGTATGATTGCTTTGGGAAAAATCTGTTGCGAAAGTTAAACTGTTGAGGAACCAAGATGCCTCTTTGAGGTCTAAAGTATTGGTATTGGTATTGTCAATAGCCCTCATGCATGTGAAAGCTGGACAACGAACTAAGAAGACTGGAGAAAAATTAGTGCAGTTGAAGTTAAGTGTTAACAAAGATTCTTGAAAGTGCCGTAGACTTCCAAAAGAACACACACACCTGCCTGGGTGAAAGCACAGCCACACTGCTCCTTAGAAGTGAAGACGGTGAGACTTCTCATGTGCTTTAGGCTTGTTATCACGAGCGACCTGTCCCTGGAAAAGGGCGTCATGTTTCATAAAAGAGAAAGTTTCTGAAAAAGGAGGAAGACTGCCAGGGAGATGGGCCGATTGACAGTGGCTGCAGTAATGTATTAATAACACAGCAGTGGTTAAGAGGACGGAGCAGGAGCTTGCAGTATTTTGTTCTGTCGTACACAGAGTCGAAACTGAGTCACGGGCCCCTAGCCACCCTGTGAGACTGGTGGTCAAGGTAAAAAATGTGAGCTTTTGATCTTGTTTCATTAAATGGGCCAACATTTGAGATGTCCACATAACTCGGCGAACCCCTGTTTTCGCAATGAGAAATGCATGCTGCTAAAAGTCATATGTGAGAAACAGATCTACACAAAATTGAAGATAGGCAGTAGGATGTAGTGTGACGAAACATGAGGTTTTATTGCTCCTGCTTCAGATTCCATGTCACAATTAGTCCAAGAAATCTTCATTGGTTGAGTTGTTGTAGCAGCGATGAGCATTCAAGTATCTAATGATTGCTTTGCCCTGTACCATCTATACATCTGTGTTAGGTCATAGGTTTTTTTCATTTACAATTGAACCCAAACAACATCAAAACAGATCAACTATGGCATTGAGTATAAGAATACCTTGCATTAAGCTAGACATAAATTCACTTTTCTCAAAAATTAAAAAATATATAGTTGTTTTTAATGAAATGTTATTTGTAGTAACAATTTATAGTGGGTTTATTTTTAAATGAAATTTTTGAATCCGTTTATCTGCCCACTCTTGACTTTTTCCTTGTTCCATATCCACAAAAGAAACAAATTATTGGCATTTTCATTAGGGTTGGATGTTAAATTTATAAACCAGCTTTGAAAGGACTGGCATATGACATTGCATGAGGAGCCCAGGTGGAACAATGGTTACGTGCTCAGCTCCTAACTGAGAAAGTTCAGCCACTGGACCCTCAGGAGAAAAGCCTGCTGATCTGCTCCTCAGTCGTTGCTGCCTCAGTCAGTTCCCTGCTTCAGCTGGCAAGACTCACTTCCTGCAAGACATCCCTGAGGAGAAGCCACATGGACCTACCTTGATGCAGCCCTGGGTGCTGGAAAAGCCATGTGAAGACCCCTGCCAGCGCTGAGATGCTTACACACTCACTGATTCAACTTTCCTCCTGCATTCAGGGTCACTGTGTGTGTTTTGTGAGTTTAAGGAGGACTTTGTATATTGGTGTTGGACTTGTGATCTTAAACTGGACTGGGTTGGGATGCTTTTACTGTATGATTATCCTGTATATAAAACTCTTATAAAATATGAGTGTTTATGAATTTTGTTTCTTTAGTTTACCTACACTCACATACAATGCCACCGAATCTACAAGACTTCCCCCCCACTGGCTTGTGATCTTTCTGCCTTCAGTGTCATTGCATGTGTTCATGAGTCTGAAGAGGACTTCATAGAGTGGTATTAGACATATGGGCTAATATCGGACTTATGGACCTGATCTGGACTGGGCTGGGATGTTTTCTCACTATTAAATTATTAAATTGCTCTTGTTATTACAGCTTTTTTTGGGGGGGGGGCATCACTGCTCTAGGTGGTGGGAGTAGGAGGCCTAGTCCCACTGCTGGAATTGAACCTCCGTCCCAGTGGGCCACAGTCCTGCACACAACCACTACGTCACTGGAGCTCAGCCCTACAGCTTTTTCTTATACACATATGAGTGCTTATGAATTTGTTTTTCTAGTCTACCCAGACTAACACTATCAGCCACTTTATCTTGATGTTTAGTTCATTTCTATTACTGGGCCCCATTGAGTTCTATTATCTATGTAAGTATATGTACAGGATTTACAAATATATGGATAGGACTATCCCTCACTATACCTGTATATGTATGTGACTGTAGTCTTGTATGCCCCCCCCCCTATTTGGTATTTGTATTTACTTCAAGAAGCCCTTGTGGTGCAGTGGTTAAAGCACTTCGCTGCTGCCTGAAAGGAGAACCTGTAGGAGGAGGGAGAAGTCTGCTTTAGAAAGTATTTTTAGCCTCAGAAGGCCTGTGGGACTGACTTTTCCAGCTTTGGCTAGTCTATGGGTTTGACTCCACCTCTTGGGTCGCTATGAGCCAGAATTGACGTCAAAGGAGCAGGGTTGGTTCTGATGTATGTACTCCTAAGGCTTCGTCTACCCAAGGTCTTTCAGCTCGTGATTCCTCCAGACTGAGACATGCTCCCTTAACATGCCAGGGAAGAAGAAACACCTCCACAGGTTCCCTGTTGGCAGGAAAGCCTGCTGCCGGGAACACTCATCAGTCATGCCAGGTGTGCGCTCCCGTAAGGCCATAGGTAGTACAGTGTGCAGGATTAGCATAGCCTACTGCAGGATGCAGTGCAGCGGGGCATGAGGGGGTCAAGACCAGACTCAAGTGGTTATCCTAGCAAGTCCCTTGGGTCTGTTGAGCCATCGCTGCTACGGCCCACCTTCTCTGTCTGTTTCTGCCCACCTTCTCTTTATGAAATGGCCCGACGACTGACTCCTCCCATTTTCCTTCTGGTGCCATCAACGGCTGAAAGAACAAACAAATCTGTCTTGGAAGAAGTCCTGCCAGAGTTCTCTTTGGAGGCAAGGTTTGGGAGACTTGTCTCACAGGTTTTTGTCACGTTGTCAGGAGAGACCACTCCTTGAGCACCTTGCCAGGCAAAGTAGAGGGGTCATAGGATAGCGGAAGGTTCTTGACCAGGTGGACTGACACAGGGGCTGCAGCGATGAGCTCCAGCATCAGAACAAGAGCGCGGCTGGCACAGGACCGGGTAGTGTTTCATTCTGCTGCGCACAGGGTTTCTGTGGATCAGAGCCGACTTGATGACGCCCGACAGTAGTCCCGAGGAGTTGGAGATTAAGGATGTCAGAAACACCCCACTCTTCCGAGATGCTCTTCTTCTGCTCCGTGTCCCCCGACTCCTGCCCTGAGTATACTTCCTCACACCCCTGGGCTCTGTGACTCCCTGCAACACCCCACAGACACTCAGCAAGCTTGGATCAAGTGCCTCACACAGTGCTGGTGTTCTTCAGCCCCAAACCCAAAGGTTAGACAGAGGTGAGCCGAATTCAGAAGCCCGAAGTGCCCCAAAGTCACAGTAGACCATCTTAGGACATAGATGTATGGCTTTCCAAGTAATGTGATATGTGTTAGAACCATACAGTGGTAGCAGTATATAAACCCCATCCAAGGAAAACAGTCTTAAGTCATACATACCCTCTACTAAGTCAGAAACTTAAAGATATCCCTAAGGGATCAAAACTTATTTGGCCTACTGAACTCTTCCTTAGAAAAAAATTACCTAGCACCCCTCTAGTAGTTAAAACCTTTTGTGCTGTAGTCCATCATCCAAGTTAAAGTGTTAAGTATCTGCTTTTGCGGCTCCCCCGGATCATTCCAGCACCCCAGAATGGGAAATGTCGCCTACTTTGGGAAACCTTGGATTAAACTATGTAGGTTGGCTCAAACCTTCCAATAAGGTAAAGTCCTAAAGATAATCCTCAGAAAACAAAGGCTTGGTTCACAGCTTCTACTAAGGTAGACTCTCAAAACACTTCTAAGAAAAAAGGCTTGAATTCTTGACACCTGCTACTAAAATCAGGTTTTAATCACACCCTGATCCTGTCCATCCTCTAAAATGAGGTCACAGATACTTCATGTAGGGGAGCAAATGTGGGCATAAAGACCAGAGTTATAATATCTCACATGAAGAACTATGGCTAGAAGGGCCTTATTCATTGACTACAGCTCACCCACCCATGGCTATCAAGTCAATTCTGCTTCACAGCGGCCCTACAGGACAGAACAGAAAAGCCCTACAAGGGCTCTGAGGCCATAAACCTTTATGGAGGCAATAATCACGTCTTTCTCCATGTGCTTGATCTACTGTGAGAAGAAAGCCATTTACTTTCTGTCTGCCCTTTGCTCTCTGTTTCTCTCCTAAACCTGCACTGGCGCCGTTGCCAGAAACGGTGGCCAATACGATCAGCTTGTGGTGTCCTGATAGGTACGGCACTGTAGATTGATTACGTGCCACTTCTTTATCAATGCCAGGCTCTTGGGGAAGCAAGTAGCCACCTGCTGGCTTGGCAGCCATCCCTGTGGACGTGGGGAGCTCACCACGTTGATAACTTCACGGCTACTTTGGTGACTCTGCCCAGCAGGACCATTTGCGATAGTATCTAAGTGGGGTGTGTTCATGTGGTGGGCAAAGATGGTGCTTTTGGGGTGCCATAAAACACTCACTTTATACATGAATGTACAAGTAAATGTGTAAATACTTATGTTAAGATGTAGCATGAATTCAATGTCAAATTAGTAAGCCAATGTGACCATTTTAAGTATATACATGTATGCATGGATTTGCATATAAACACACACATATATATTCTTTTATTTTAACTCAGGCGGAACTCTGTTAGATATTTTTAGAGACACTGGCTGCTGGAATCCTCAGAGGTACTAGTGTGCATCACGTCAGAGTCTCCCAATGTTAGCCTGTGGGATCCTAGGACATCCTGTGGGCACTGTCACCTCATTGAGCTTCAGCACAGATGGGTCACAGAAATGTAATCCATCAACGTGCCATCCGCACCAAGGCGCTAGGAAACACAGGAGTGACTGCGCACGGCTTCTACTGGTGTAGGAATGGGGTTCTACCTTTATGGGCCTTATGGAACGCCCTTTATGGAACTTTGGGCTTTGTTGAAGGTGCCCTGGGGGTGCAGCGGGCTAAGCAGTTGCCTGCTAACTGAGCACTCTTGGGTTAAACCTCTCAGCCCCTCACTCGGTGATAGACAGCCCTGTCTCATCCCTTAAAGGGGGCGAGTCTCTGGAAAAAGCCCTCTGGAGCAGCCCGGCTGTGGGCCATGGAGCCACTGTCAGTCAGAATCAGCCTCATGGTGGGGGGTAGAGGTGTTAGCTGGCTTGGGAGACAAACCTAGAAAACTGTCACCTCGTGTGCTCTAAAAGTCAACCAAAGTCACAGAACTTAAGCTGTGTGTTTCGGTCACAGAAGAGGAAGAGACACGATGAACCGAGTGGAAAAGGAGGTGGCACATCGCCATGTGGAACCAATACTGAGAGAAGAGGCGGTGAGGGGGGAGGAGCGACAGGAAGTAGGGGTTTGTGTGGAGGGAAAGTGGGGTGTGGGAGGCACAAGCTAGACAGGTAGGTCTCAAAAGGTGCCCACAGGGGGCCTGCCAGCTGGAAACCATCTTCATGGCGACGCTGAGCTGTTGGTTGCCTTTCTCCTTCTCCTGGCAGTCCAGAGGCGCTGTCTGAAGATGGCCTGGTTTAGGGTGATGCATCAGATTAAATGCAGAAGCAGATAGCCGGGAGATAAGCGGAAGACAATGCCTTCTCACGAAATTCTGTTTTGTTTCGAAAACTGCGTGGCTGCTGTCCGTTACTCTCCAGGCAGCGCTGGTTCATGACAATCCATGTACAACAGAACGAAGCCAGAGCCTGGGCCCGTGCCACGTTCTTAGCACTTTAATGTGAACATGCTTCTATTGATGTTCCTTTCAATGATTTTATTGGGGGCTCTTACAGCTCTTATAACATTCCATATATCACTTGTGTCAAGCATATTTGTACACATGTGGCCATCTTCATTTCCAAATATTTTCTGCTTGAGCCCTTGGCATAAGCTCCTCTCTCCCCCTCCTTTTTTTTTTTTTTAAAAAGATCATTTTATTGGGGGCTATTGATGTTTTAAAAGTTATTTTAAAAGTCTCCATTTGAATGTCTAAGACATAAATACATTCTGCATATCTCTGGGCTGATTCCACTTGAAGGAAGACCCCCAGGGGTCTTCACTGACTTTGAAAGCTCTGTTGGAGCGACAGTGAAGCCCACTGCTGCCATTCAGGATGTCTGCAGTTTAAACCCTCCTGCTTGCTCTGCAGCTTCATACAGGTCACAACCAAGACGAATCTCGGAGGCAGTGCTGTCAGTCACGTGGAGTTGCTGTGAGTGTGAATCAGCTCTGCCGCACCTGACAAGGACAGTGATTTTTTTAATTAAAAGTCATTTTATTGGGGACTCATACATCGTTTTTCACAATACATAAATACATATACTGTGCCAAGCACCTTCGCATGTCTGCTGCTATCATTCTCCAAATATCTGCTTTTCCACTTGAGCCCTTGATATCAGCTTCCCATCCTTTCCCCACTTCCCCTGCTCTCCCGTCCCCACCAAACCTCAATACTTTATAAATTATTATTGTTCTGTCATATCTTACACTGCCCCACCTCTTCCCCAGCCCACTCCTTTGAGGTCTCTTCTCCAGATAGGAGCTTATGTGCATATCCTTGCAGTTGGTTCTGTCTACCCCACCTTCTCTCCACCTATCCAGTAGCTCCAATCTCACCACTGGCCCCAAGGGGTTCATCCATCTTGGTTTCCCCATACCTCCAGCTCCCCTCTCTACCAGTGTACCTTCTCCAGTCCATCTGGATTTGTAAGAGTTGGGACCATGATAGTTGGGGGGAGGAAGCCTTCAGGAACTTGAGGAAACTTATATGCACCATCACTGCCCGTCTGCCCCTTGACTGGTCTGTCTCCTCCCTGTGACTCCCCTGTAAAGGGGTGACCAATTACCCCCCAGTGGGCCTTAGGTCCCCACCCTGCTCTCCCCCTCACTCGTAATGAAGTGATTCTTGTTCTTTGATGCTCAATCCCTGCTCCCTTTGGCCCCTCTTGATCACACAGGCTGGTGTGCTTCTTCCATGTGCGCTCAAGGACAATGGTTTTTAAGAAGGAAAACAAGTCCCGAGATGCAAAAATTTGAGCATCGTTGAGCTGCAGGGTGGTCAGAGGAGGCCGAGCTGAAGGATGGCAGAGCTCCTTCCACGGAGAGCGAGCATTTGGGTTGGGCAGGATGGGCAGGTCTGGAAATTGGTGTCGTAGCTTGGGATCTCAGAAGAAGTAGAGCAAGGAAGTTTCTGTACAGATATGCAGAAAGAAATTTGTGTCAAGTAAATGGCTTGCATCGTTGTAGAATCAGACAAGTCCGAGTCTGGGAAGGGTTCACATCCAGGTGGGTAAGTAAGATGTTCGGCTGGAAACTTCTGACTGACTGACTCATGTAGCTTTGTGGCTTTGGTGACCGATGCACCCAAGTTTGGCAGGAAGGAGACAGGCTGGTCACTTCAGAGGCAAACGAACCCAGGTCAGCAGGTCGGAGGTGAATGAATCCACATTTGGTGTTAGACAGCAGCCATTAGCGATTCCTAGGGTTGGCAGCAATATGGCAGGGTGTTGGCTCACAGCTCAACCCAGCAATCGATGAGGCAGATGCAGGATGGGGAGGCAGCACAAAGCACAGCAACTTCCCCACAGCACCTACTGATATTGACAACAGGCCACGCCCACCGAGAAGACATCGTCAGGGCGGTTACCTGAGGAAGGGTGCTGTATTGCACCCCATCTTCTTACAACTGACTGGTTGCTGTAAGTCAGGTCATGGAAGAACCCCAGGTCTGAACTGTCAGACCACAAACCTGTAACTATCATCTCTGAGAAAGGTGATAAAAGTAATATTATTTGTCAGCAGTATACAATTTCCCCTGAGTTTGGTTCTGATAGTATCTGCTCTCTACTTTCATGCTATCATGTTGCAGTAGTGTTCTTTTTTTTTTTTTTTCTGTCTGAACTGATTCTGCTTTTAATATAAACACTGAAATCATCTGTCCAGAGGAGCTGTTTTGGCTCCTAATTCCAGGGGTGTGAATCTTATGGGCCAACTCACCTTTAATATATGGTGTTCCTCTGCCTGCAAGTACAAACTGTCCTTGTGAAACAGTGTTTATTCCAGAAAATGCATTACCATTGGTTTCTGTGTGTGAATTGAAGACCCTGCACATACTTAGGTGGTTTAAGATAATAATTCCTTGTGTTTTTGATGAAAGTTTACTTTGCAAACTGGGTTCTCGTTTGATAGTTTCTATGCTAATCATTCAATGGCATGAGTTATACTTTTCGCTATTTAATTGTGTCTGGGGTTTTCTGGTGGCCTAGTGGTTCCCTGCTGGGCTGGTAACTGCAAGGTTCGTCATTTGAAACCATCAGCCAACCCATGGGAGAGAGATGGGCTTTCTGTTCTCATCAAGAACCACAGTCTCAGAAGCTCACAGAGAGCGCTTCTGCCCTGGCCTATCGGGTCACTACGAGTCAGTATCAAATAGATGGCATTGAGTTGGTTTTGGGTATCTACGTCTAGATGTTTTACTTAACAGATATGAATGACATATAGCCACAAATTTCTTTCATGGAAATATGTCATGCAGTTGTGGAAGCTGACAAGTCAACTTCCTAGGTCAGGCATTAGGCTACAGGCTTCTCCTGACTCACGTGGGTGCAGCCTGCTAGATTGTCAGCCTGCTGGCTTGTGGGCCGGCAGGAACCGGCAAGTCCCCAGATCTACAGGTCCAGCAACAGGCTCCTCAAGCACCACAAGTCAGAGGATGACCAATTGGATGCAGGCTCTAGAGAGGGCAAGTTGGACCGGACAGCCAGCATATTGGATACAGGCCACAGACTCTGTATTTTTTACTTTCAGCTACTTTACTTTCAAGTAATTATGGAATTACAGAAAACTTGCAAAGATTTGTTTATCATCCAATTCCACCCCCACCCCCATTGCTAACATCTTACATTGCCAAGAGCCAGCTATAAAACTAAGAAACCAACTGGGACACTCTTATGAGCTAAACTAGACTCTTCTCTGTTTCACCAGTTTTTAAACGAACGTCCTCTTTTTGTTCTAGGATCCCTGGTGGCCCGTGGGTTCAGTCTTGCACTGCTAGCATTAGTTGCTCTGCACTCTGTGACAGCCAACAGGGACAGACCCCCCCCCCACCCCTCCTACCCCCCTCCCAAGGGGGGTAGTTCTGCTCTGAGGTGGAGTGGACCTAATGGCTATGATTTGGCTCAGATTTGGTCACTGGCCATTCCAAATCCAGCCCGTTCCCCAGTGAGCCCTGGTCCCTTTTCTTGGGGAAAGGCATTTTTAAATCAATCTCTGGGCACTGGGTGTGCTTGCTGCGATCGGAATGTCTTTGTTTCTTGATTCCCTAGAGCCAGGCAACTCATGAGAGTCAGCCCTGTATATAAAGGTACATATTATCTTCCCTTCTGTGTCTATCCATCTCTGTGTGCATTAAGCCACCATGGAGAACCTGCGTGTTTGCTTATAGTGCCAGGTGTAACATCTCACATTCCTTCTCTTCTTTCAGATTCCAGATAGGCCTCTATCTCATATGTGCCTTCCAGAACATCTCCTGTGGCATCCACTACTTGGCGGCTGTGTTCATGGCAGTGACGCCTCAGCATGCCTGCAGGCCCCCAGGCAATGTGAGTTGGGTTCTTTTCCGCAATCACTCCGCTGGGAGGATGGAGGACCTCTGGGCTCTGGTGTCACCAGCCCAGGAAGACCACTTTGCAGTGCAGCTGCAGAACGGTACCATCTGGGAGCTGAGTCGGTGTCGCAGGTCCAGGAGGGAAGATGGCCTGCAGCTGGAGTATGAATACAGCGGCAGGAAGCTCGACTTCCCTTGCTCGGATGGTTACATCTATGACCAGGGCAAGTGGGACAGCACTGTGGTGACCGAGTGGAATCTGGTCTGTCATCGCGGATGGCTCGCAAAGCTGATCCAGCCTGTGTTTATGCTTGGAGTCCTGCTGGGAGCAGTGATTTTTGGCTACCTTTCTGACAGGTAAAATGGGATGTTCCGTATTGTTGGTGATCAACAGTTAGTATTAGTCTCAGTCTGGGGTGCGTTTTCCTGCCTGTTCTTAAGAGAGAGAGGAGGATGTCTCAAACTTCAGTCCACTTTACAGTCATACTCCTCTCTGAAGATCTACCTCTTTGCCTGTCCATTAATTAACCAATTGCTGTCAAGGTAATTCTGACTCTGGTGTCCTCATGTATCGGAGTAGACCCGTCCTCCAGCCATTGAAAGTTGACTTTGTGCAAGTAGATCACCAGGCCTTTCTTCTGAGGATCCCCTGGGTGGGTCTGAACCTCCACCCTTTTGGTTAGCAGTTTGAACTGTTTGCAGAGCCCAGGCATTCTTGTCCTGTTGTCAGTGCAGTGTAATGAAAGGATGGGTTCTGAGGCCAGTTGGACTAGCTTCTTTCAGTCCTGAGTCTGCCACATATTGACTGGAGACCCAGGGCAAACCGAGCTGTGTTCCACAGGGAGCTCTAGGTGTGCTGTGGCTACGTTCTCAGCTATTCCCCCGAAGGTCAACAGTTCAAACTTATCCGCTGCGCCACAGGAGAAAGATATGGCAAACTCGTGCCACTCCCCCACCCCCATGGCAAAGCTTATAGTTTGGAAATCCAACTGGGTAATACTACTTTATCCTACAACGTCACAATGCATTGGAATTGACCCAACAGGGATGAGATTTGTGTTTCAGTATCTTTCCTGTAGGCTGGTGATGAAAATAATAACACTTACCTCAAGGGATTGTTACAAGATTACCACCAAAATGTGTACTCTGGATATGCTGGTTATTACTTTAGATGTTTTTCTTTCCATAGCAGTGGCATCACTCAAGGGTATCCTTGCACGGGGTGTGGACTGCACCAGGTGACACCGTCAGAGGAGGTGACAGCAAAATCACCATCTAAAACATTTCTGTGCAGTGTTTCAGCAGAAATCTATTCTTTTTAAATAAAAATATCCCTGTAGTTATAATAGCAAAACATTTTCTCAGCCCAGGCTACATGTACCAATCTACATATAAGGCTAAAACTCTTGACCCCATTTAACACTTGAACCTTCCCATTGCACTCCTGCCAGGGCTGTCATTGCTACCCAATTACAGTGGCACTTGCTACAAGCACACTTCTGTTTTCTTTGTGGCTGGTGCTTTTATAGTCATTGATTTGGCCAAATGTGCTGATGTTTCAGCTACTGTATTGTGATAGTTGTTTTTGTGCCCTTATATTGATAAGTTTGCAGAAAGTAAAGCAGTAATTCAAGAAAACGAATATGAAAAATGAAAGAATCTTTCTCAGTTACTAATAATATTGCCATGTGATAATTCGGTACAGTAAGATTTGGCAAAGCAATCTTGTGATTGTCAGGGATTGTCGGGTCAACTCTCTGTGTACAGCAGAATGAGACCCAGCCCCGTCCTGTGCCCCCATCGCAGGTGGTATTTTGTTTGAACCTGTTGTTGCAGCCGCTGTGTCCCTCCATCTCTTGAGAGTCTTCTATTTTGGTACCCCCCTACTTTATCAAGCATGACGTTCTTATGTAGGGATTGGTCTCTCCTGATAATAGGTCTGTGTTAGAGTTGACTAGGGAAGCAAATTCATAGACACACATAGGTGTATAAGAAAGAGTTTCATATAAAAGAACAATTGTATGTTGAGAAAACATCTCAGCCCAGTCCAGATCAAGTCCGTAAGTCCGGTATTAGCCCATATGTCCAATGCCAATCTGTAAATTGCTCTTCAGACTCACACAACACATGTAATGATGCTGAGTGCAGGAAGATCACAGTGAGTGGAAAGGCTTGTGGATCCAGTGGCAGGGGAAGCATCTCAGAGGAGCTGGCAGGAGCCTCCATGTGACTCTCGCAGCTCCAGGTCTCTAGGGTAGCCCCATGTGTCTTGTCAGCAGGAAGACGAAGCAAAGAGTCTGCGTGTATCTGGCCTCCAGTGAACTCTCTATCTCCAAATGAGGTCATCAGGTTGCGACCTGGTTGACAGGCTAGTTTCCCCAAAGCCCCTGCAGGTTGATACCGCATTATGTAGCTACCACAATGTCTAAAGTACACGAGACAAGTCATGCCACCCTTACTTCTAAGGAGCATTCTGACTGCATTTCTTTCAAGACAGATTTGTTCATTCCTTTGGCAATCCATGGTATTTTCAGTATTCATCAGCACCACACTCCAAACATAGACATTCGTCTTCAGTCTTCCTCATTCAGTGTCCAACTTTCACATGCATAGATGGGCGGCATTTGAAAATACCATGACTTGGGTCAAGTGCACCTTATTCCTCAAAGTGACCTCCCTGCTTGTCAATACTCTAACGGGGGCTTGTGCAGCAGATAAACTCAATAACACATCTTTGGATCTCTTAAGTGCCATTTCCATGAACATTGATTTGTGAATTCCAAGCAAGACAAAAATCTTGAAATCTTTGATCTTTTCTCCATTTATCATGGCGTTACCTATTGGTTGAGTTGTAATGATTTTGTTCTTCTTTACGTTGAGTTGCAATCTATACTGAGGGCTGCAATCCTTGATCTTCATCAGCAAGTGTTTCCAGTCCCCCTCACTTTGAGCAAGTATGGTTGTGTCATCTGGACATGGCAGCTTGTTAATACACCTTCCTCCAGGCCTGATGCCTTGTTTTTCTTCATATAGTCCAGCTCCTCTGATGATTCTCTCAGTACATAGATTGGATACAACCCTGGTGCACACCTTTCCTGATTATAAACCATGTAGCGTGCCCTCGTCCTGTTCACACAACTGCCTTGTGGTCTAAAACAGGTTCCATATGGTGGACTAAGGTTCACTTGATCCAAGTCATGGTATTTCCAGTACAATGAAGTATTGGAGTCTGGAGTCTGCATTCTTGTTATGGATCAGTTTTCGCTCCTTAAAATGCATACTTGCACTGAGTGACTTGGATTTCTTCAGTTCTTTTTGAGTTGAGTGTTCTATTTAAACATCAAATTAATATGTTAGTAATTAATAACAAATTTCATTACCTCTATTGATTCTTATTATAAATACAGCCAGGTAGGAGTGAGCTAAATTCTTTTAAAAAATTAATCTTGTGTTTGGAGAGCGAGGCTGTTTGGGCCATGAGACAACTGCCAATCACTGCCACCTCCTGGTGAGATCAGATGGCGATAATGGCAGCGTGACCAGGATAGAACGTAAAAAAGCCTGATGGCATCTAGAAATCACTTCATATTGACCAGATAAATTAATTATTGACCTTTGCACTCAAAGTTACAAATCTAACAGTGAGGTAGAGGGTGGACTAGGGCACATTATCATTTGAGATGGGAAAATATAGTATCCTTGTGAAATCTTTATACTATTTGCCTTAATTTTTTTTTTTACTATCTGGGAAATTATTATAGAGTGTTTTCTATGTTATACTATCTTAGGATAAAACCACATGACTTCTCACCAGTGCTGGGTATTGCCATCTTCATTTAGTAGGTGTTTGCATAAATGATCACCTGAGCTTTTTCTGCTGAAGTCTGTTGAATGGTTGACACTTGAAACTAAAAATATGTGGGATTGGTCTCTGTTGTATGGTAAGTGTGAGGTATCAATAATGCTTTTAAAAGACTATCAGCTGAGCCCCTGGTGGTATAGTGGTTGAGCGCAGGATCGTGGCCCACTGGCTTGGTGGTTCAAATCCGGCAACAGCTCTCCAGGAGCACGGCTGAGCCTCCCACTCCCACCAGAGGGCAGCGATGCCCCCCCCCAAAAAAAAGACTATCAGACTATCAACAGAAATGAAAAGCGTAAGCTTCGTTCACAGAAACATTGCTTGAACACCGACTGTGCGCCAACCATTCTATTAGATACAGAGTTTGATATTTTCTATGCTCCTAAGAAGTTATAAAGAGTCCTTAGTGGCTCAGTGGATCAGCACTTCCAATGCCACCAGCTGTGTTGGAGAAGGCTGTATCCATCCGCTCCCATAAAGCTTACAGCCTTGACATCACTATGGGGCCATTTTGCTGTGTCTTCAAGAGTCACCGTGAGTTGGAATTAACTCAGTGACCATGGGTTTAGGTCTGTGGAGAAGTTGGAAGTACAAATCAGGACTGCGTGCGGAGCGGGCTGGGCGAGGAGGCAGGACTCATTGGCCCTGCCACTGCTGCCATCCCTCCGCCACTTCCAGCCGCTGCTCTCTGGGTCCCTGTATGGGCTTCCTGGAATATTGGTGTGTTTATTTGCATCAGATGTGCTGGAATCCCTAGAAATCTTGGGGTTCCTATATCCAGGGTCAAATCAGTCTAGACCAAGGAACACCAGAACAGATACAGTGCATGCAAAATATGGGTGGTTTGTTCAGTGACCATAAAGCACATAAAGCAAGACTACTCTCTGAAGCCAATCTTCCAGAGAATTTTTGAAGGTCGAAGGTGGAGCAAGAAGCAGTGGAATTTGTTATCAGAGATAAATATGAAAAGAAGAAATACTATGATAAAAATGAAAGAGGAGAAAAAGAAAAGGAGCCAGAGAATCCCTCAAAACCTCTTACAACTGAAAAGCTGCAGAAGAAGGAAGATCAGCCATTGGAACTTTAAAAAAAGTACTAGCCCTAAGAAAAGCACAGAGTCCTCTGTTGATCTTTTAGGACTTGATGGCCTTGCTGAAGCATCAATAACCAATGGGAACCCAACCACGATACCAGCCTTGAGTGATGACCCGGATATCTTTGGGCCAATGATCTCGAATCCGTTACCTCCAGGTCAGGGGGCATTCACTGGACCACCTGCTGCCCCCGTGTCTGGTGTCACCAGTGACATCTGATGATCTGGATCTATTCATTGAACAAGCTACAAAATCAGAAGAATCCACAAAGAAACAGCTCTCCAAAGATTCCATCTTATCTCTGTATGGGACCGGGACCATTCAGCAGCAGAATGTGCTTATGGGGCCCACAAATATGCCATTTACCTCACCAGCACCAACCGCATTTCAAGGTTTTCCAGCTGTGGGAGTACCTGTGCTTGGGAAATGTAATGGGACAGAGCCCAAACGGGATGGTGGACATGCCCATGCCTAATGGGCTTATGGGAAATGCACAAACTGGTGTGATGCCACTTCCTCAGAACGTTGTCAGACCCCAAGGCAGAATGGTGGGACCCACGGCTGCATCCCAGAGCAAGGTTGGTGTGCCACAAGCTCAGCAGCCCCCTGGAGCTTCACCCAGATGAATCAGCAAATGGCTGGCCTGGCTGTCAGCAGTGCAACCTTCCCCAGGGGACTTCGGCCCGCCCCCCAGCACAATAGCAGGATGGTATGGAAGCTCACCATCGGTCACACTCTCCGGAAATGAAAGTGCAACACGAGTCACATCCAGAAGTACCGCCTGACATTCCTGCTAAGACACACCTAGCTCCTATTTCTTCAGGTGCATAATTTCAACCCCCGCCCCGATTCATTCATGTTAAGAATTATCTGATTGACCATGTGTTGGTCCGTACTGATTAAATTTGATGTGGTGAAAAACAGGTTGAAAAACCACTTTATATCAAGGGCAGCTTTTCTCCTGTCCCATGATTTCATAAACCCCATTCTTTGAGAAGTTGCTCAGTCAACTTGTGTAATCAATTTTACTCAATAAAAGTATAGCCCTAATGTTTACATATAAGGGAAGTGGTTATCATGTTAGTAATACCTCACATGGTACAGATCCTGCCCCAAATTAGCCAGTAATCCTGTAGGCAGATACTGTATGAATGTTTAATCATATAAATAGAATGTAAATGTATCACTGAGCACTATTTTCAAGTGTATCAAGAGTCTTTGATGGCCTCATTCCCTTCACTGTGCTGTTGTTGTGATGGCGTGCGTAACAGAAACATATTAGTGAATGGGAGCTAAGCCTGGATGTTACTCTGATTAGCTTAATGAATGTTTGAACGCACACATTTTTATCTGTGTCTCTCTCCTTACAAACATAGCGCTAATATGAAGACTTCCCTCTGCACTTGTGCAAACAGGGTAACTACAACAAAGCCACTTTCAATTCCTGAAGGTATGTCCAGGTTTATGACAGAAATTGTGTTTACAATTTATGATGCCTAGTATTGACAAAATGTTATTTTCCTATATTAAACAGGTGGATCCATGGAGACCACCACCAAAAAAAAAAAAAAAAGCACAAATGAGGGCTCATTTTGATATATAACTCATATCACATCACTTGGGAACTAAACAAACAAACAAACAAAAATCTCAAGATAAGAAAATAGTACAGCCCCATCACCCTGGGCTGGTTGTGACATCAGGACCTTTGAAAAAGTTCAAAGAGGCTCTGGTGGCATAGTGGATTAGGCAATGGGCCGCGAATTCCCAGATCAGAAGTTCAAATCTGCCAGTTGATCCACAGGAAAAAGATGAGGCTCTCTGCTCCTGTAAAGGGTTACAGCCTCAGAAAGCACAGGACCCAAAGTCTCCTTTGTTCTCAAGTATTGCTTTGAATTGGAATCAACGTAATGTCTGTGAATTTCGTTGGAGTATTACACTGTTGAGAGAGAGAGTCCTCATGGGATCTACTGTATTCGCTGACACAATTGACCTGTTGCACTGGGCAAATCTGCTGCACAGGCCTCTTTAAAATGCTGAAGAGCAGGGCTGTCACTCTGAAGCCTAAGGCGCGCTCGACCCAAGCTATGATATTTCCAGTTGCATTACCTGGAGGAGGCAGTTGGACAAGGAATAAAGGAGGCTGGAGAAGAATTGATGCACCGGAATGTGGTGCTGGTGGAGAATTTTGAAAGTACCATTGCCTGCCAGAAGAGCAAACGAGTGTGTCGTGGGAGAAGTACAGCTAGAATGTTCCTCAGCAGGGAAGCTAAGGACGAAGCAAGAGTGTTCGTGGAAGCGGAAGGAGAAGGCTTACAGAGCTTAATTGGATTACCACAAAAAGAGGAGAGAAATAAGCCTTGAATAATGTTTGAAGGAGCAATGCTTGAGAATTGTTAGAACTCTGTTTTTGTTAAAAGACCAAGGATTCCAAGGCAGAAGTTAAAATGAAAAAGACGCTCAGAAACTGATAAGTAGACACTTTCTAAATATGTTGGCTATCAAAGCAAAATGACCAGCTTAAGTACGGTCAGAGGAAAAGACAGTGCATCTTCTAGGTGGAGCAGTTAAAACAGTATTCGCTCAATGGACGCAATCCAAGGCAGAAGAGAGTGAAAGGTTGTCTTCACATTTGAAGATTAAAGACAGACTTCTCTTCAGAGACCAACAAACACCAAAGAAATACCAGAACACAAAGCAAACAAAAAATGCCAACAAAAAGAAAACCAAACCTGTTGCTGTTAGATGCTGTGGAGTCTGTTTGGGTTCACGTGACCCTACACACCGCAGAGTGTTCGAGCCTCTCGGTGTAGCCACTGTTTCCATCCACCTCTGTGTCAGTCCGGGGAGACTAGAGAAACAAATTCATAGACACGCATATAGATAGGAGGGAAAGGTTTATACACAAGAGTAATGAAACATTGAGAAAACATGCCAACCCAGTGCAGTCCAGTCCAAGTCTGTAAGTCCAATATTAGCCCATATGTCTGATACCAATCCACTAGTTCTCTTCTGACTCATGAAGCACATGCAATGATGCCAGGACAATCACAGGCCAGTGGATGCAGAATCTTCTTTACCCAGTGGTAGGAGAAGCATCTCAGCCCTGGCAGGGGTCTCTCCGTGGCCTCCCAAGCCTCTCGTCATAAGCAGGAGTCTCCATGTGGCTTCTCAAGCCCCAGAAGTCTGGTTCCATCAGGATAAGACCATGTGACTTCTTCTTCAGCTCCTCCAGGACTCAGGGTCTATCAGCATGCTGCCATCTTATCTTGTTAATATGGTGTCTCCAAGAGACTGAGTTATATGTTTCTCAACTCCAATTGGGAAATACCACAAGATTTCCCAGCATTCTCAGGAGAAAGCCATGTTCATACAGAGGTCTCATCAACTATCTCCAGATTAACAGCCTGGACTCCACCCCTATACTCTTCATCAGATTGGCACCAGAGTACATGAATGCCACAACCTTGTAGAAGGGACATCTCTTTTTCGCCGTCCCTCTCCTTTGCAAAACATGATATCTTTCTCCAGAGATTGGTCTCTCCTGACAACATGACCAAAGTACATGAGACTAATTCTCCCCATCTTTGCCTTTAAGGAGTGTTCTGGGTGTACTTCTTCCAAGAAGGGCAAACCAAAACCTGCCAACCTTAAATTCTGTACACAGTGGAAATAAAATAGCTTTAAAGAACAAGTATGAAACCAAGCTGTCTCTCGTCAAATCGAAAGTGAGCCAGTTTGCCACCAGCAGACCCTTCTCTAACAGAAATGTATCTGTGGGCAAGACCTCACTGTGGTAAAGTCTTTCTTTGAAAAATGTTATCAGGCCTATGAATGAGGCCATGCTGAAGGAAGAAAAAGATTTTAAAAGTTCACTGCCCTCAAGTTCATGCTGAATCATCACCACCTTATGTATGTCAGGGAAGAACTGCCCCTGAGGGACTGGGAGACTGTAAGCGGGTCTGAGAGTTGAAACCCTCATCTTTCTCCCTCAGAGTGGCGGGTGCTTACGAGCAAGGGAACCAGTATATCGTACCGAGGTTGAGGTTCTGATCCATTCTGAGAGGTGTCTTATGAAAGGGGAGACCAGGATTCTTAGAAATAGAGGTCACAGTCATCCTTTGTGAATCGGAATGGTTACTTAAACTGCTAGCGTTCTCCCTTCCTCCTTCCATGGTATGATTATTATGTTTCAGGGTAGGAAGACGACCTATCCTGTGGTCCACAAGCCTGGGCAAGTTTTTGTTCGGCATAGCAGTGGCGTTCACCTTTGATTATTACAGCTTCATGGCCACGCGCTTTCTTCTTGCCATGGTGAGTTTGGAATTTTCTTCTTTTAGTGCTGCAGCACTTCTATGTAAAACCATAGCTCGATTTGATTTGCTCATTGACGAGCTAGTGAAAGAGAACCAGGGTCAACCTCTGTTCATTCCACTGTAGAAGCCCGTCTGTGGGTTATCACGGCATCATGTTTAGAATGGGACACACAAACATGAGGAAGTGTTGCTTATGAGGAAGAAGCATTTTGTTTGATGCAATTGCTGTCACATGACCGACTCCTATTATTACTAAGGCATTATTTTATTTCTTGGTCTAGTCAAGCCCCATATATAGGAGCCAAACAGGAGGTTGAGGTATATTGCTAAAGTAATATGTGTAATGCACAGTAATAAGGAAAATAAGAGTACGTTAGAGGTTTATTTATGAGGAAGTAAGTGCGGTGAAAAGACATGAGTTTGACTACCAGCTTTGGCATTGATTGGCATGTTAGCTATGTGACCACAGGCCAACATATCATCCTTTTTGAATCTTAGTGTCTCATACATAAACTGTAGAGAATAATACCTGCTTCGTTAGATTGTCCCCAAGATTTGAGGAGATTACATTAAAGTACCCACAGTACAGCCTCTGGTATAGAGTAGACATCTCAATGGTAGCAATTACTGTAGACAAGCCAGTGAGGCAGGAAGTAGTCTGTAACTGCTGAGGCTGGTCAGAGAGGCCTGCTGACTTCCAAACAACAGCAGCGCTGATTCTCTTTGGAGGTCACTCATCAATAACAACGGAGGGAAGGTTTCATCTAAAGAAAAATGCTAATGGTCATGCTGTAAACACAGAGACAGTCATGCACAAGCGTCCCTTTAACTGGGCCGGGTGATCTGAGAGTCTAGAGAGAAGCTAAGGCATTATGTCTAAAACAACCATGAGCCCCTTCTCAGAGAGCAAGGTGTCGTGTGTTCAGGTAGGGAGCCTTTGTTTATTGAAGGAAAGGATCTATAGGCAGCCACGCAGGGTGTCCATGCATAGGGAGTTAGTTATGCATTGAAAACCTATCTGAGATCTTCATATAACCCCTTTCCAGGGGGATAAACAGCAGAAAGGTGGGTGAAGGGAGACAGTGGTCAGTATAAGACATGAAAAAAATTTAAATAAATTATCAAGGGTTCCTGAGGAAGGGTGGGGGAAAAACAAGGAGCTGATACCAAGACTGAAGTAGATAGAAAATGTTTTGAAAATGACGATGGAAACATGTACAAATGCGCTTTGCACGATGGATGGATGGATGGATGGTGATAAGAGCTGTAAAAGCCTGTAATAAGATGATTTGAAAAAAAAAAAAGATCTGAGAGGATTGAAAGTGTTGAGTCTTGAGACAAAGCCAGTGTGTTTATGTGGGCTTGTAAAGTGCTTTTTTCATACCAAGCTAGCAGTTCTGGCTCCACTGAGCACAGGGTAAGAGAAAAGGGTTCTATAACTACAGATTCAGCTGTGACAAGAGAGACCTGCAGTCCTGACTGCTGCTTCAACAGGCCCGGGCGCCGAGAGATCTTGAAGGCCCTGAGCTGGGCGGATTGCGGGGATAATTCTGGAAATATCCACGCCAGCCTTGCACAATACCATGTGTTGGTTTCCAGTGCTGAGAACATGCGGCGGCATCCCCAAAACAGATCTCTGAAATGTGGCTTTAATTTTCAGTGGCTCTTTCCTTTGATTTTTCTTTTTTGTGTGGGCGATGCGTTCCTGGTAGAATTCTGGGTCTGCTCGATGCAGATAGATTCATTTGTCCAATGCATTTATTGATTGGCCTACTGCTCGCAAAACTAAGTAAGCCAGACCTAGGCTCTATTGTTAGAACCCTGACACCCAGCAGGAAAGCAAGACACCAGCTGTCTTAAAAATAAAACAATCGAGAAGAGGATGGAGACTGTCACAGTGTGTGTGGTATCTTCTCTGGGTCTAGAGGGTCAGGGTTTTTGCCCCGGTTTCAAGCGATCAGTGAGCAGGAGCAGCAGGTGAGAAGGCTCTGAGATGAGAAAGTGGAAGGACAGAGTGTCCAGAGACTAGAGAAGGCACAGATGCCCAGACAGTGCATGGGTAAGCATTTGGCAGGTAACTAAAAGGTTGGTACCCACCCGATGACTCCTCGGGAAAAAGGTCCAGTAATGTGCCCCTCTGAAGATTGATTGCACCCTAAGGAACTCCACTTAGGACAGTTCTACTGGGGCACATAGGCTTGTAAAGAGTTTGCACTATTTTCCTAGGGACAGCAGGAAACCACAGGAGGGGCGATGCCCTTTGGGGGCTGGAGTTAGGGAAGATGGACGGAGTCTATCAGCAGAGCTGGCAGGTGGGAATAGATCTGGGGTATAATGTGTTTTTCACGTTTTCAGGGAGCGGTACCTGGGTCGTCTGAGCTGGAAGGTAACCGATTGGAAAGGGGCATGGACTCCTGAGCAATCACTCCTGTACAAATGGGGAGGGGCCGGTAGGACCCTTTAAGTTGACGGGGCAACATAAACACAGAACCTTCCAAAAGTCAGTGGGGAAATAGCATGAAAAGACCATGGAGTTTTCCCAGGAGGTTTAAAAGTTCCCTCATACAGCAAACATCTATCAAGCAGTGCCCGGGTTCTTAGATGCGGAAGCCCTCATCATCTAACAGATGTCTTGGATATCGCCGTCACCATGGTCAGAGTTCATCATCTGGGCCCTGCGGTTACACTACTGCGAGGGGAAGTAAAGGCTGCTGTCACCGATATGGGAAGCTAGCATTTGTTCGGCAGTCCAAATTGACTACCTCCCTGCTTACTCCTCCTTCCAGTTCCCTTTCATGGCAGGGGCACCCATGCGGCCCTCCGCTTTAGGTGACGGTCCAGTGATAAAGGGGAGATTGCTGCTTGAAATCAGAGGCATGAAATCAAAGGCAAGTCTTTGAAAGCAACGTGAGACATGGGCACAAATGAAGGGGAAGGAAGAGAGTGGAGAGCACCCTGGCCCACCCACCAAGCCTTGAGGATGATCTCCCCACTCAGAACAGCCAACACAGAGAGGACCAGAAGGTCAGCTCCACTAGGAACCACCACATCCCTTGCTGACCCAAGGCCCTACGGGGGACAACACTGGAGACACAGTGTCAGGATTGCAGACGTCGTCCCTACCACACAGAGGAAAGCTTTAAGGGTGTGCAGCAGAGCACCTGGGGGAGCAGAGCAGGGAGGTCTTGAGGGAAAAACAAGGATAGACTTGGGGTCAGGGTGTGGAACCCCATCGAGCTTGACTGGAGGTTATTCCTAGAGGTCAACAAATGGACCCTGAACTAGTTACAGGTTTTGCTTTATTATCATTATTTTTATTTATCTATCTATATTTTCTGGGCCTTGTTTTTTTTTTCTTGTTGTAGTCATTTCATTTTATTTTGTTGCTTCATCTTGCTATGTCTTAGTTCCTTGTCCATAGTATCATATCTGCAGGTCTATCTAGATAAGATAGGCTAGATGGTCAGAAAACGGCAGGACTGATGGTTCGGGGCGGGGGGGGGGGGGGTGGTTTGGGAGAGGGGAGGTGAGGGCAAGGGACCAACCCAGGGCAAGGGAAAAATAAGTGATCTAGGGATTGATCAAGGGTAGAGTAACCAAAAGAAATTACTGAAATCTAAATGAAGGCTGAGCATGATAATGGGAGAGGAAGGAAGTATAAGGAAATAGGAAGCAAGGGGCATTTATAGAGGTCTAAATACAGGCATATACATAGATAAATATATTTATATATGATAATGGGGAAGTAGATTTATGTGCACATATTGATAGGCTCAGTATTAAGGCAGCAGATGGACACTAAGCCCCCACTCAAGCACTTCCTCAATGCAAAAGCACTTTGTTCTATCAAATTGGCATTCCATGATGCTCACCTTCCCGACATGATCGCTGAAGACAAATGTGTGCATAAGCAAATGTGGTGAAGAAAGCTGATGGTGCCTGGCTATCAAAAGATATAGCGTTTGGGATCTTAAAGGCTTGAAGATAAACAAGCGGCCATCTAGCTCAGAAGCAACAAAGCCCACATGGAAGAAGCACACCAGTCTGTGTGACCATGAGGTGTTGAAGGGACTGGATATCAGGCATCAAGGAACTGAATCAGTAGTGTAAATGAGGGAGACCCAAAGTCTATCTGTAGGTAACTGACTTCTCCTTACAGAGAGGTTGCAGGGAGGAGACAAACTCGTTAAGGTGCAGTGTAGCAATGATGAAAGATACTACTTTCCTTTAGTTCTTCAATGCTTCCTCCTTTCCACTATCATGATCCCAATTCTACCTGACAAATCTGGCTAGACCAGAGATTGTACATTAGTGTGTTAGAAGCAGGAAACATAGGGAATCCAGGACAGATGATCCTTTCGGGACCAGTGTTGAGAGTGGCGATACCAGGAGGTTGGAGGGAAGGTGGAGTAGAAAGGGGGAATCGATTATAAGGATCTACATATGACCTCCTCCCTGGGGTACCAATGGTGGGAAGGGATGAAGGGAGACATCAGACAGTGTAAGATATGACAAAGTATTAATAATTTATAAATTATCAAGGATCTAGTATGGGGGAGCGGGCAGGGAGGGGGAAAATGAGAAGCTGATGCCAAGGGCATAGATAGAAACACATGTTATGAGAATGATGAGGGCAGTGGATATACAGATGTGTCTGATACACAAGGGACCTACGTATGGATTGTGATAAGAGTTGTATGAGCCTCCAATAAAAGTATTTTAAAAAGAAGAAGACAGCAATATGACAGTCCCCGCATGACTCCCACCCTTGACAAACCAGGATCAGACAGGACCAAGTCATCTTAAAAGACACTTCCCTCCACAAGGATGATGAGATGAGTACAGCTTGAATATGTCAAATAAAATGCGGAGGGAACGTTGGGAGAACCAGTGATGCTCTAGAATACCTTTCTCACGTTCGCTGCCATACTCAAGGTGAAATAATTTTGTCATGAAAGTCGTAACTCTTTCACTCCCCTCCCTCCTCTCCAGTCTCACCTTTTGTTTGCAAACCCCAAACGAAAGTCCCTACCATCAAGCCGGTGCAGACTCACAGAGAGACCCATGCCCCCCGCCCACCCCCCACCCCGTGGGTTTCTGAGCCTGCAGCTGTCGATGGGAGAAGCAAGCCCAGTCAGTCTCCTGAGGAGCAGCTGGTGGTGTTGAACTGTCGACCACGGGGATGACTTTTACTATGAATTAAAAGTAGACTTTTTTTCAAAATAGCGTTTTCACCAATGATTCCTCTCTTTCCATCAGCTACTATACAATTTAGGACCCCATTTTCAGTGGCATCAGCAATAAGCACCTCTTGAACATGGGTAGAACAGCCCTGGCGGTGCAGTGACTAAGCACTCCGCTGCAGAGAGCTCAGCCCTTTGAATCCAGACACCCTGGCAGCGAAAGAGGCAACAGTCCGTTTCCATGCAGATGACCCCTTTGGAGACCTCATGGGGCAGTTCTTCTCTGCTGTAGAGGGCACCGATGAGTCGGCATCAACTGGACAGCAGTAGGGTGGAGACACGTACAAATGATTGTATTTGGTCTCGAGCCCACTAGAGGGAAAGGCTCCCTATAAGTAGAGACCAAGAGAAATATGAGTTTATTTGCACGAGGGGGCTTACAGACCGGACCGACAGTACTGCATCCCGTGGCAGCTGGCCAGACAGGAAAGGATCCACAGGGAGCTTGTTGTATAGGCTCTTCGCATGCCAGTCGACAAATGACTTTGAATTTACTGAAACTATTTGCACTTACACACCAGACTTTATAATATGCCAGGTTGGGGTATGCTTGTCTATGGCAAGGAGGGGGAGGGGTGCCCTCTGGGTGGGCTAGGGGACAAACTGGGATTGCCTGCTGAGCTGAAATGTGGTCACTTTGGACCATGAGCCATGGCCCCCGCAGAAGAATTGAGATGTGCATTTACAAGGAAGTGAGAAATAAATCCACTCTCTAATGGAGCAGTATCTAAATGCATCCAACATTTATGGGATCAATGATCTCTCGTATTTTGCCGTTAGAGATTGAGAGGGTGGGAGAAGAGGAGAGGGCCTATTTCCAGAAGGAAGACGGATCAAATTGAACACCCTTTTACAAGCGTGACAAGCCTTGCCAAAAGCCACTCTTCGCCATTTGCTTTTTGGCTTTTCTGTGTGTGATTTGCCGATCTATCAGCCTCTCAGTGCTTAGAAACGTGACCTTAAACCTGGATGCCTCTCCTTGCTTTTCAGGCTGCAAGTGGCTACCTCGTGGTGGTGTTTGTCTATGTGACGGAATTCACTGGCATGAAGTCTCGGACGTGGGCATCTATCCACCTGCATTCCTTCTTTGCGGTGGGAATCATGGCAGTGGCTTTGACGGGCTACTTGGTCAGGACCTGGTGGCTCTACCAGATAGTCCTGTCCACACTGACCTTTCCCTTCGTCCTATGCTGTTGGATGCTCCCAGAGACACCCTTCTGGCTTCTCTCCCAGAAAAGATATGAAGAAGCACAGAAAGTGGTCACTGTGATGGCCAAGTGGAACGGAACAAGCTCCTGTAAACTGTCCGAACTTCTATCGCTGGACCTAAATGGCCCCGCTGGCAGCAACCCCTCTGATGCAAAGAAGCGCACCGTCTTGGATCTGTTTTGTAACTGGAACATTGCATTAAGAACCCTGACTGTTTGGCTCGTCTGGTTCACGGGGAGCTTGGGATTCTACTCATTTTCCTTGAATTCTGTTCATTTGGGAGGCAGTGAATATTTAAACCTCTTCCTCATGGGTAAGTATTAAAGTCTGTTTACATGGGTCAGTGAAGCCGAACGGCCTCCTCATCTTGTTGTGTGTTTTCCTTGTCTTTTTCTACCAGGGGCAAATCGCCAGCTATCCTATGACGGACTCTTGTCGTAGTCGTATGCCGTAACCCATGCGTGCATTTACTTTTAAAATAATGCAAACAACCCAGAGAAGTGCGTTCTCCCCCTCCCTCTTGCTGGCTCTGCTTGCTTGCTTTCTGTCTCTCCAGCCACCCCGACCCCAGGACTCTCTCACCCTGAGGTGACTTCTCAAACATTTGCCCTATAACCTCTTGGGACTCTTTGCACATCTTTCTGTGCATTTGTAGATCGACACCTCTCTGCCTTCACATAAGCGAGGCTATTCATTCCACATCAGCCTTGGCAAATTCTGTTCTTGAAAAATCGTACTCGCCCTTGGAGGCTCTCTTCTGTCTTCTACGTAGGCTCGATTTAGAAGGCTCAGTCCGTGAAATAGCATTCAAATACGTGCCACATTATAATTGGAGTCAGAACCGACTCAACCGCACCTACCACCAACAACAACAATGTGCAGACTGTCTGGTCACACTGCTTTCACTTTAGTCGGGGGTTCAAAAGGCTTCTGGTCTTGCTGTATCTTGAGACGTGACCCGAGGTCAGTCAACAGATGCCACAGCAAACATCAGAGAAGTATTGGCGAGCTCCATTTGTCTATCGGTGTAGATCAGGGGTTCTCCACCTTCCTCATGCCGCGACCCTTTCCTACAGTTCCCCATGTGGTGACGATCCCCCAAGCATGAAATGATTTCCGTCGTTACTTCACAGCTGTCACCTTGCTGCTGCTATGCATCCGGCGACCCCTGCGAAAGGGGTCGTGACCCAGAGATTCAGACAGACGTCACACCTGGTCCTGTGTGGATACTCCCCTCAGAAAACCTGGCACTGACGTATCTAAAGATAGATGCCAGGCCTTCTCATCAGGGGACTGTGTTGACACGTGTCTATAGGAATTATGAAAGAAGTTGTCATTTTAAGGGAAAAACCCAACTTAACTTTCCTTTTGGAAGGAGCGCATGGAGGGGAGGGGACAACATATTGACAAGATTGCAGAGCGCTGTGCTGGCCTCAGACCCTTCTCGGTGTGCGTCGTAGAAGTGACACCAGGCTGCCAGGGCAGAGAAACAAGTGGCAAGTGTCCGAGGTGGGCGGTTGAGCATCACCAGCACAGGCCCCGTTCCAGAAACCCCCCGGGTGGCCATCAGTCAGCACAGACGCGGCGCCTCTGAGTTTGTCAGATAATGACCTGTTTGAACAAGTCGTCGTCCTCCGAGATGCGTGGGTGGCACTTCCAGTTATATTTGTGCGCCACCTGCAACCGATCCACACTGCAGGGGCTTCGAGAAATAGCCTTGATGCTTATGGCGCTGGAAGGGGGTGGTTGGTGGTCCAAGTGATTAGAGGGAGGATATCCGCCTCATGAAGTGAAGACAGGGGTGGTGTGCCGTCCTCATCCCCCCAAGGGTGGACCTGCTCTTACCCTATTAGGTCATAGGCATAAACCGTGTTCACTGCCATCGAGTTGACACCGACTCACAGCGACTCTTGAACGGGGTACAACTGTCCCCGTGAGTGTCTGAGGGGGTCAGTGTGCACAGGAACAGAAAGCCCCATCTTGCTCCTTAGGAGTGGCTGGTGATTTCGAACCGCTGACCTGTGGTTAGAAACCACCACACTGCCGGAGCTCACACGTGGGCAGATAGCGTCATCCTGAAACAGGAACTCGAATAAAACCCATGTCTTGGACCCTGCACTTCTTCCGGCCATTTTACCGTGGCTGCCCAACGTTGCCAGAGCCAGGAGGTTGCCCGCTGGACATGCATGCAGTCCTGAGTCAGACATGGGGCTGGGCTCGGGGACTGCATGCAGAGAGGGAGTTGGACTTGCGTGGCTCCTTACTTCGAAACCCCATTCTTTCACTGGACTCCAATAACCTAATCTTCGTCCAGAAGTCATCACCCAGCTTTGCACTGGTTTGTTCACGGGAAGTTCTCCATTCAGAGTCACCCAATGGGTCTGAGAAGAGCAGGCCTGGTAAGCCGCTTCGCTAAAGATTGCAGGTGAGAAAATCCCACGGGAGAGTTTTCCTCTGGAACCCTTGCAGTGGCCATGAATGCAAGTCAACCCAAGGACATAAGACAGCAGTAATAACTCACCACCACCACCACCACCACCACCACACACACACACACACACACACACACACACACATGCACACACATGACTCTACGGAGAATCCGTGTTTATTTGGTCCCCCAAAGTGCTTAATTAGCTGAAAACGAAGAAAAGGAGAATAGAGTACAGGGATAGATGTATGAAAAAAAACCTCCGTGCCATCAAATCGATGACAACTCATAATGACCTTACAGGACAGGGTGGAACTGCCCCTGTGGGTTTCTGAGATGGTAACTCGTTCCAGAAGTAGAAAACCTCGTATTTCTCTCACAGAATGGCTGGTGTGTGTGAACTGCTGACCTCTTGGTTAACAGTTCAACAGAGTGACCAGTGCCTGGCCATTATGTGAACATTAGTGCCTTTCAGGGGGAATATTCTCCCTTGGGTGAATATTGGAGCAGGCCTGCCGAGCAGGCAGGCCTTTGGGTGGTGCTCTGAGGTCCCTGGAGGCAGAAAGAGAGTGGTGGGTGAGCAGACAGGGCCTCCTGTGCAGATGGGCGCCATAGATGAGAGAGTCCCTTAGCAGATGGTTCGTGGGTGGTGCCAACAGTTTGCTCTGGCCTACGAATGGGGAGGTTATAGCTGTGCCACTGAGGAAAGGCTTGGAACTCTGCTTCCACCAAGACTTCAGCCTCAAAAGCCCTACAGAGCAGTTCTGTGCCACAAGGCCTGGGGACGCCCTTCCCTATTTTGACAGGTGCCGTAGAAATTCCTGCCTACGTCTCCATCTGCGTCGGGATGGACAAGGTGGGGCGAAGGAACGTCCTGGCCCTCTCCCTTATCTCAAGCGCGCTGATCTGCGGTGTCATGATGCTGATCCCCCAGGTGAGGCTCGCTGATTCTCTTTGGGAATGGTTAGCTAGCCTCAATCATGGCAGCTTGATGGATAGATTTCATCGCTATTAAAATAAGCATAAAGACCAAGGGGAGTTCACAGAAAGAAGCATATATGGAGTATTTTAAAATGTGTGTGTTTTGACAGATTGGCAACAGGAGCTCTGGTGGCACAGAGGTTAAAACACTTGACCACTAACCCAAAGGTCACTGGTTCAAATTCCCCAGCTACACCATAAGATGTGGCGATCGGCTTCCATCAAGGAATCCTGGCATCTGTTCCACTCTGTTCTCTGGATTGGACTCGATTGGAAGGCAGGAGATGTACACAAACAATGTGGATTTCTTGTAGAAAGTGTGTTTTTTAAAAATAACAAAAATACCTAATCTTGCTTCCAGGAATTAGCAGTATTGAATGGTAAAGATGATACTTTCTAGTGATCCTAGACTGTAGACAGCTGACTGTGTACAAAGAGGGCAGAAGAGACCTTTCCTTCATATATAGAAAAACATAAGCAAACCCAGCAGGTCAAATTGTTTCTGCATTAAGGAGACTTTTTTTCAAAAAGTCACAGGTTTACGGACATAGAATTCACACATCACACGATTCAATGGTTTAAGCATCATAAAAAGAGTTGCACAGGCATCACCAAAAAAAATTTTAGAACATTTTCTTCTCCTGTCTTGTATTTATTATTACTAGCTCCCCATGTGTCCCAATCTCCCTGTTTTAACCCTAAAAAACTATTAATCCACTGTCTCTATCGATAGACTGGTCCCGGATTTCATATAAAGAAAACCGTAAACAAACCCAGCAACAGCAATAAAATGAAACAGAGGAAACCCTCAATCAGAAAGAACGCAGAAAGAACTCAAAACGACAACAAATTTAAAATGGTCCCAAAGGGAGAACAAATGCTAAGGTGTTAAATTTTAATGGAACGATGTCGACACTTGTCCACTCTCCGATACTCTTGGCTTGTGAGCCAGGCTGTGCACATCCCTGGTGTCTGGTCAGACAGGGTCCACCAGAGACTGACTCCACGTGGGGACCCTTCAAGTGGATTCTGGGTGTCATCCACGGTCTTCTGCAAACTGGCTGCTCAGAGTTTCCTCCTCATTAATTAGCTGATTAAAATATTGTTTCCTCTAATTAATTTTGTTCCCTTGGTATTGTTCCTAAAGCACCCTGAAGTATCGCTAGTAAGAAAATAATCTATCACTGCCTTGAAGACATTAGCCCAAACAAGCAGTGATGTTCTTTTTCAAGCAAATACCTCTATGAAGATTTTTGCACCATGACTGAAGATGATGCTGGTTGCTCTAACAGATACATCGCCCACTCTGAGGGACGCAACAGAACAGAAGGTTGTCTCTCACTCATAGAAGGCTTAAGATGGATGCACTTGGTTCAGTGGGCGTGGGGAGGGTTTCTCAACTCCAGACTGTCACTCAGGGACTCAGGGGGACAGAAGTGCTGCCATTCTCAACCCAGGAATCTGGAGGGAAAGGAGGAGCCCGGGGAAGGGAGAAGATGGAAAGTGAGCGGTGCTTGTGGGTCAGGCTGGAAGCGCACCAGCAGAAACTGAGTTGGAGAGACTGAGAGGGTTCTGAGCAGGCCGGTGGTGGAGAGATGCCTCCGTGCTGGCGCCCGCCCTTCCAAGGTTGTGCCCGTGGCTCAGCGCTCGCTGTCTAACAACTGCAGCAAACAGAGCAATGGGTTTTTACGGCTTCTTGATGCAAACAGCCGACTCCGGTTTTCTTTCTTCTTCATTTTCCTCCCTCATTCCCTTCCTTCTGTCCTCCACACCTGCCTTTTTGAAGGTGTTTCTTTTTTCTTAATTGTGGCAAAAGGCAGGTAATGAAAGTTTTATTGTTTAGATGACTCTTAAGTGTCCAGTGGCAGGAATTATATTCACATAGATGTGCAATCATTGGCTCTCTTTATCTTAAAGGCTTTCTCATCACCCCAGACAGAAGCTCTGTACAAGCCAAGCCATCACCCACCTCCCTCCCCACCCCGCCTTACTTCCCCAGGCCCATAGACTACTAATCTGCTTTCTGGCACTTCATAGCAGTGGGATCACAATAGATAGCCTTTTATGTCTGGCTTATTTTGCTTAACAATGTTTTCAAGACATCCCTGTTGTACCTGACATCAGAACTTCACTTTCCTTGATCAAAACCAGCCATAGGATTCCATTGTAGGCACCCACAGTCTTCTTTGGTGGACACTTGGATTATTTCCACTGAATTAGTCTGGATTGACTAGGGGAACAAATCCAGAGTCATTCATATGTGTGCAAAAAAATTTTATCTAAAGAGTAATTATATATTGAGAAAACATCTCAGCCCAGTCCAGATCAAGTCCGTAAGTCCAATATTAACCTATGTGTCCAATACTAGTCTGTAAATTCCTCTTCAGACTCACAAAACACATGCAATGACACCGAATGCAGGATAATCACAGGCCAGTGGGTGGAAAGTCTCATGGATCTAGTGATGGTAGAAGCATCTTAGCACTGGCATGGGTCTCCACATGGCTTCTCTAGCTCCCGGGCACTAAGTATAGCCCCTTGTATTTTGTCAACAGGAATGTCTCCCAGGATGTTGAAGCAGAGAGAGTGTGTCCCACCTCCACATAAATAGCAAGCTATAAGCTATTTATCTCTGTAGTACCTCCAAATGAGGTCAGCTGTTATCTGTATGTTAGTCTATGATATAAAATAAAACAGAGTTCAGGAGTTTTTTAAAGTAATACTACAGTCTAAACAATGGCTGTTTAATATGCTATGATTTCTACTATAGCCCTACCTTTTATTATGGTAATATATATTTTTTTACTCTCTGGTACTCGAAAATTAAAACCAAGGATATTTGAAAGATATAAATACAATCTCACACATCCTAATCAAATCAAGTTTTGTATGCAATAGCAGCTTCTATTAGCCTGGTGGAGAGGCTAAACGCCCCCCCTTCACTCTGAATAGTCTCAAGTTGGCACCAGATTATGTTACTGTCACACTCCAAGGCCACTATCTCCAAGACCTAACTGTTCCATACTGCAGACAAGGCTACAGTGAGCATTGGTGAACTGGTCTGCTCTGTGTGAGTTCAACGTTCAGTGATTTTGTGGTATGCAATTGGTGATGATCTTCTGAATTTCTGCTATTACTTCATGTTCAGCTTTTTAAAGAAACTTAGCCTTTTTTCCCTATTTCCCTTCTTTTTTTGGGGGGAGGGGGAGGGCATCACTGCTCTCCGGTGATGGGAGTAGGAGGCCCAGCCCCACTGCTGGAATTGAACCTCCGTCCCAGGGGGCCGCAGTCCCGCGCACAACCACTACGCCACCGGGGCTCAGCCCCCCATTTCCCTTCTTATTTTACAAATAAAGCCCTTTAAGATTAGGGACAGGTCTTCTTCAAATCTCCCCCTCACTCCATCTAATTTCTTTTCTTTTCTTTTTTTCCCTAACCCTAATCCTAACCCATCTAATTTCTTAAAGAAGGTAAGCTTTTAACAAATCATGATTGGTTTACAAAATAAATTGCAATGGAAAAAAGTGAAACTCTTATTGGTTCTAAAAAATACTTGAGGACATAGAAGAAATTTTAAAGTCTTAATTTTAAGGATCTTGTATTAAAAATATATATATATCTCAGGATGTTCTATTTTTCTAATTCCCCTGCCCCCCTGCCCCCCCCCCTTCCAGGACTATCATGTTTGGGGCGTGGTGGCAGCGATGGCTGGCAAGTTTGCCATCGGGGCGGCGTTTGGCCTGATTTACCTCTACACGGCAGAGTTGTATCCAACCACTGTGAGGTAAGTTTTTGTTGTTTTCCGGTGATCTTTGACTTAATGTACCCTCCATTCGACCCCGGAATACAGATGTTTGCTTTCCATCAAAGTCACTGCGGTAGGGGTGAGTTTGAGGATGGTGCTATTTCTGACTGGAAGGCTAGTAAGATGATGTGGGGGTCAGGCGTGGGGCTGCTAACCAACCACGAGGTTCAAAGATTCGAAACCACCAGCTGTTCTGCAAGAGAAAGGTGAGGATTTCTACTCCCACCGAATTGCCATCTGGGAAACTCACAGGCTGAGCCAGGCCAGGCGAACTGGAGAAACAATCCCACGGACATCCATCTTCTCCTTATGAAAGAGCTTTTATGTCAGGAAGTGAGTCTATGTCAAGAAATGTCCAACTCAAGTCCACACATGGGACGCGAGGCCGTAAGTCCCTCTTCAGACTCCCACAGGCACATGCAGTGCTGCCGCTCGCAGGAAGAGCACCGGCTGGGAGAATGCAGGCTCATGTGGACCCGAGGTCAGTGGAAACCTGGCAGGGCTCCAGCAGCTGTCAGGGTCAATGGCACAGCCCAAGCAGGCAGGCATGCAAAGTGAGAGAGTTGTAGAGAGACAGACAGACAGACACAGAGAGACAGCAGTTCCCAGGGTCTTCCTCATAAGACCATACTCCCAGGGAGGCAGCATCAGGCTGTGACCTCACTGGGGGGGTTGGAGTCCACCCCTCGATATCTTCAAGTGGACATCAAGGAACTGACCGCCACACACGGGCAGCTCTCCCGTGTCCTATAAGGTCACAATGAGTAGGCATAGGCTCAGTGGCAGTGAATTGTATGTGTCATCAGTAAAGACATTTAAAATTCACTTTGCCATAGAGCTCTTATCACCCTAAAGCTGGGAACCCTGGTGTCCTCGTGAGGCTGCTTATTGCAAAGTCGGCCGTTCAAGTCCATCTTCCTCTGACAAAGAAAACCACAGTCTCAGCAACTTACAGAGGCTACTTACCCGACCAATAGGGCAGGGATCCTCCAACTACGGCCTGCGGGCCACATGCAGCCTGCCGAGGACATTTAGCAGCCTCCGGGTACTTTTGCCGCCACTGCCTATCCTGCTTAGCAGCCGACTCATCCCAGGCCTGCAATGAATTTGTTCATTGTTGTGTGTGTTGTTTTAAACCATAGTCTGGCCCTCCAACGGTCTGCGGGAGAGTGGACTGGCCCCCTGTTTAAAAAGGTTGAGGACCCCCGCTCTAGGGCCTTTGTGAGTTGGTATCGACTCAATGGCAGCGAGATAGGGTTGCTTTGAGTGGAAGCCTCGTACAGCTTAAAATCTCAAACACAGCTGACTTCCACCAGCTTCCCATATGACACAAGGCTCGTTTTCTCACGATGTGTCATGTGTGTTCTAGATGCCAGTAGTCCACCCAAAGGAAGAAAGGCCTTCTGAACGACCAGCCATTGAAAACCCCACAGAACCCGGTTCTCCTCTGGTGCCCGGGGGCTGCCCCGATTCAGCAGCCCTCCATGACGACCGGTGGTGTTTGTTGCTTGCAGGTCGCTGGCTGTGGGCAGCGGCAGCATGATGTGCCGTGTGGGGAGCATCGTGGCCCCATTCTGCGTGTACCTCACGAGCGTTTGGATCTTCATGCCGCAGGTAGACCCCCCTGACCTCCACCCACAAGCCTCAATCATAGTCTGTCTGCATTGTTCGCCTTGAACATGAACGCTTCCAGGGAGGGGAATTTGAGATCCTCGTAGCCTAGTCCAGCAAACCATTTCTCTAACCTTGGGTCCCACCGTGTTACTATTTATTCATTTTTCATCACATAGACTGATGAATAACAGTATCTGTGAAATTGTGGGTGTTGGTTATCTAAGGCCGCTATAACACAAATACTACCAGTGGTTGGCTTCCACCTACAGAAATATATTCCCTCCCAGTGTAAGGGGTCAGAAGTTCTAATCCAGGCCACTACTCGAGGGGAGAATTTTTCTCTGACAATTCTGGAGGAAGGTCCTTGTCCCCTTTCCACATCTGTGAGCCCCGCATCCTTGCCTAGCTCCATGTGGATCAGCATCAATATCCCCCTGGATTCTCAGTCCAGGGACCCTGGGTCCAAAGGATGTGATCAGTTTAACCCTCTTTTATAGGCTTTACTAAAACACCACCTCTCTCTCTTTCTCCTTTTATCTCTGGTAAGATAATAAGTGATCAGCCCCCCCCCTCCCCCCTTAGGGTGCTACCCTTACATCAGGGCTAGGACCTGAGAGAGGGTATTGTTTCCACCACAATCACCTTAAAATGACCTGGCTGGTTAGAGACTGGGATGTTTGCCACCTTACAGAGCTCCCAAAGCACCGACAGCCACGGCCCAGCTGAGCTGACAAACTATTTGTTGGGACACCGTGTCCTCTATGACCGTGTCACATGTTTTTTTAGAAGCATTAAAACAATCTCACAAACCATAAAACAAAATATTCAGTACCACCTTAAATCACCAAGTGAATTTCGGAACCCTTCATTGTACTCCTGCAAAACCTGCACATGGATCAAGAGGCGGTTGTGGGGGAGGGGTGGAGAGATAATTCAATATATCCCTGCTTTCTTATAAGACCTACTGCTATCCCCATTGTACAGATGAGGATACTGATGGGCAGACAATAATTACTCACCTTGAGGGTGAAATAACTAGAGGTGACCACAGGTACCATGGGTCACAGCCTGTTCCACAAGTGTAAACCAAAACCAACTCGATGGTACCCAGGGCGTTCATGGAAGGAGTCCCTCCTCCACCTGACTCCTGTTCCCAAGAAACCCCGTCATCGGGGGCTGGGGTATTCTCGCAGGAATAGTCTGCAACTAGCAGTGCTGCCTTGGGGTACAACCAATGCCGCTTATTTTTACTGGGTTAAAAAAAATTAGAAGTTCTCATCACATTTGTTTATGAGAGTCCAACAGTTAGAGAGCAAGTGCTTTCATCCTGGGTGTGTGAGTCCGGGTACACTAGAGAAACAGATTTACAGACATGCATATGGATATAAGGGAAAGGTTTATATACAGGGGGAATGCGACATTGAGAATCCAGTCCAGTCCAAGGTCATAAATCCAACATTGGCCCTTATGTCTGATACCAGTCTCCTTCTGACTCACAAAGCATGTGCAGTCGAAGCATCCTGGCACTGGCAGGGGTCTCCCCATGGCTCATGGCTTCCAGGACTCAGGGTCCATCAACAGCATCCAGTGGTGGTAGAAGCAACTCAGCACTGGCAGGGATCTCCACGTGGCTTCTCCAGCTTTAGAGGTCTGGTTCCATCAGGGCAAGGCCGTGTGACTCCTCCTCTGGCTCCTCCAGTTCCTTGGATGCTGCCATCTTGTCTTGTCAGTAGTTCATCATCTCAGAGACTGAGAGTCAAGTTTCTCTTCTCCAATTGGGAAATCCTTTGAGATTACCCAGAATTCTTAGGTGAAAGCCATGCCCACACAGAGGTCTCATTGGCTATCTCCAGATTAACAAGCTAGACTCTGCTCTTACATGGCAATCATGAAATTGACATCAGGAATACATGACCGCCACACTGGGGAACAGAAACCCTAATGTAGAAGGCAAGATCAGTTTGTTTTTTCTCTTTTGAAGAGGAGCATAGGAAACCATGTGGTCTGATGCTGTTATTACCAACCAGTATCTCCTAGTCATTTTAAAGAAATGGGCACCAAATCCATCTCCTTTTGGTTCATAGAGCTATTTGTGGTGGTGGTGGTGGCCAGGAGCCATGGAACCATCTCACCCTAGCCCCCCAACAGTGACCTTGTATGTGACAGAGTGAGACACCAGAGCATCCTCACTCTCAGCACTGCCCGAGTCCTCTGCAGTTCATCCATCTCATTCCAGGGCTGCTTCATTACCTCTCTCCTTGATCAAGCATCATGCCATTGTCGAGAGGCTGCTCTTCCTGACAGCAGCCCCCACGGAGGCCAGGTGAAGTCTCACCAGACTCGTTTCTAAGAAGCACTCTGGCTGTCCTTCCTCCAAGATAGATTGGCTCACTCTTGCTCCATTCTCTGTCAGCCAACCCCGCAGGGCGAAGGCGTCGGTCTTCCTCAGTCAGGGCTCAGCTTGCTTGCTTTCTTTTGTTTTCACAGTTTAGGACGTTTTATTCACTCTTATATTCATTGTTATTACTCCCCACATCCCCTCAACCATCCCAGCCACACCCCAAGGTATGTTGGTGTTCATTGGTTTTTTAATGTTTTCTGTCAATGAAATCCAAGTAGGTAAGCTATAGAGACAGCAATTAGATAAGCCTGACTTAGACGGTTAAGATCTTGTAAATGGATCCACCCTCTAATACACTTTGAAATTGATCTGGTTTTTAATATTTAATATTTTCTGTTATTTTTTAATATTTCTGTTATTTTCTGTTATTTTGCCATGTGCTACACTGTCCGACATCTCCCTTCACCCACTTCCCTATTGTCTGCCCCCCAGACAATGTGTACATCCTTGGAATTGGTTCTCACTTTGTACCCCACCCTCCCTCCACCCTCCTAGTATCGCCATTCTCACCCCTGGTCCTGAGGGGTTCATCTGTCCTGGATTCCCTGTGTTTCCAGTTCCTATGTATACCACTGTGCATTCTCTGGTCTAGCTGATTTCAGGTAGAATTGGAATCTTGATAGTGGGAGGGAGAGAGAGGCATTAGAGAACCAGAGAAAAGCTGTATGTTTCATTACTGCTATACTGCACTCTGGCTGGCTCGTCTCCTCCCCCGACCCTCTGTAAGGAAAGGTCCAGTTGCCTAGAGATGGGCTCGGGGTCTTTTCGCACCCCGTCTCATTCACAATGATTTGATTTTTTTTTTTGTTTGCATGCTCGGCTTTCTTTGATGCATGGCTCGGCTTTCACATGCACACGTGACCTTCAAGGATGCTGTGGCTTAGGTCAAACTGACACCGGTCTTCAAAGTGACATCTTTCTTTATCACACTTTAAAAAAGTCTTTTCCTAAGCAATATGTTAGTTGTTTTTTTGCCTGCTACTCCCATGGATTTTGATTGTGGATCCAAGTAAAATGAAATGCTCGACAGCTGTGCTCTTTTCTCTAGTTATCATAATCTTGCTTAGTGGTCCCGTTGGGAGGACTTTTCTTTTCTTTATGTTAAAGTAGATATGATGCACATTGAAGGCTGACTTTGATCTTCATCAGTCAGTACTTCACATCCTCTCCACTGCCAGCAGGCTAGATTGTGTCGTCTGTTCATCACAGGTTGTTCATTAATCTTCCTCCAATGCGTCTTCTTCATGCTGTTCTTCTTTCTCCTTCATGTTAATCTCTCTCCAACTTATTATTCTGCATATAGGTCAACTTCCTAGCCTATTGACTCAGAAAAGATTGCATGGTAGAGCTACGCAAACCCAATGCCCACATTCACTGATTTTAAATCATATAGTATTACCTTTTCTACTTGAACCACACCTCTTGGTCTATGGACAGGTTCTATTTGAGCACCATGAACTGTTTGCAAATTCCCATTCTTTGTTATTCATCGTTTGTTATGATCCACCCAGCTGAATGCCTTTGAATAGTCAGTAAAACACAAGTAAGCACCTTCCTGGTATTTTCTGCTTTCAGCCAGGATTCATCTGACATCAGCAATGGTATCTCTTGTTTCCCAGCCTCTTCTGTATCTGCCTTGAGTTTTTGACAAGCACTGCTGATGTACTACCACAGCCATTTTTAGTTGGTTTCAGCAGAATTTTACTTCTGTGTGCTATTCATGATATTTTTTGATAATTGCTGCATTCTGTCAGAGCACCTTTCCTTGGGATGTGCATATATAGGGATCACTTCCAGTTGATGATGGGTCATGGGACTATCTTCCAGATTTCTAGGCATATCCGAGTAGGAGTGGTGCTTCCCTTGGAGGACCTGTTGGTTGAAACACCTCAATTTGTATTTTATCAATCCCTGGGGCTTTTAATGCCTTCAGCGCAGCTTGAGTGTCTTCCTTCAATACCTTTGGATCTCAATCATATGCTACTTTTGAAATGGTTGAAAATGGACCAATTCTTTTTGGTGCAGGAACCCTGTATTCTTTCCATCTTCTTTGGACACTTTCTGAGTTGCTCAATATTTTGCTATAAAATACTTACTATGATAGCTCAAGGCTTGAATTTTTTGTCCAGTTCTCTCAGCTTGAGGGATGATGAATGAGTTCTTTAGATTTTCTTCTCCCAGTCTTTGCATATTTCATGATAATGCTTTACTTCTTCCTTTCTGCTTTCTTTGTCTTCTTGAGCTGCCCTTTGAAATCTTTCTTTCATCGGTCTTCCTTTCACTTTGTCTACTCTCCATTCAAAAGCAAATTTCAGAATCTCTTTTGGTGTCCACTTCAGTCTTTTCTTTCTTTCCTGTCTTTTTCAAGTCATTTGGCGTTCTTCTTGTAAAATGTCAATGAAATTACCCCACAACTGATCTGGTTTTCAGTCATTAGAGTTCAACGTGCCAAGTCTATTCTTGAGATTAGGCTTCGCTAGATTCAGGTAAAATATACTCCAAGTCATACTTTCGTTCTCTTGAACATGGTTTTTCGTTTTCTTCAGCTCCAGTTTGAACTTGCATAGGAGCCATGGATGGTCTGTTTCATACATGGCCCCTGACCTTGTTCTGATGGAGACTCTTGAGCTTCTCCCTAGTCTCTTTCCATAGATTCCTCTTTATTCCACCTAGGAAGAACCACATGTGTCCTCACTGTTTATGTTGATGGGAAAAGGTATTTCCGATGATTAGGCTGGTGGTCTTGTACTGTTTCGATCACCAATGCTATGTTTTCCAACTACCGATCCTTCTTTGTTTTCTGCTTTTGCATTATAAACACCATGAATTATCAGTGCATCTTGAAAGGCAGCTATGCTCACCACTATACCACCAACACTGCACTTATCAGTGCATCTTAACTGCAGTTTGTGGGGAGTCAGGAGAGAAGTCTGGAAAGATGGGCCCGGATCACATAGGAGGCAAAGATGGAAGCGTGCTAGCGTTGAACAGAATAGGAAAATTGTATTCACAGCTGGACCTGGAGACCAGTTGGTGGTGGTAGAGAGGAGGACTGGATGTACCAGAGATCTTCTGGGAGAGAGAGAGCGAACCCAGAGAAGCCCAGGAGGACATAGGGAAGGACAGAGCCCTAACTATTGTGTGTGGTCAGGGCGACATGCCTGAAGCAAAGACCGGGGAAGCCTCTAGGAGGCAGGCGTGGAGCGTCGGTGACGGCCCTTTTGGAGGGACAGACTTGGGAAGCAGCTCATGACGAGGCTACGAGGAGGCTACGGGAAGAAGAAGCCAGGGGAACTAGAAGGAAGAGTTCCTGGCACTTGTTGGGGACGTGACTCCAAAGGGGAAGAGGAGGTGAGGAAAGCAGACGACTGAAAATCTGAGAGCCCTGGAGTGGATTCTGATGCACAGCAACCCAACAGGATGGGATAGAACTGCCCCTGGGGTGGGGTGGGGTGGTGAAGAGATAGTAACTTCACAGGAATAGAAAGCGCCTTCTTGGTTTAGAACTGCTGACCTCAGCTCATAACCACGACAACACCAGCTTCCCACACGCAGAAGACGGTGGCCAGAAGAGAGTAGGGCAAGACAATGTTCTTTGGGTCAAGTCTCTGGGCAGTGTGGTTCAGGAAGGGCCCTCCTGTGGATGGGGCAGTGGGCCTAGCGGTCAATGGTCAGGGCTGAGAGGGATTGCTGAGAGAAGGGAAAGGGAGAGAGAGGAGCGGCAAGAGTGGGTGTGGACAAAGGCAGGGCCTTCTTTTGGTTATTTAAACATATATAACGAGAGTGACAATAACTAGCATTTATTGAGTGTTTGGACTGTCTGGCTCCATGGCTCAGAATGTGTCCTGGCCCTAAAGCTTTGCCTGAGCAGCCCTCCAAGTCCCCCAGGTCACTCCCCTTACCACCACTCCCACCACCCCTGCCAGCAGTGTAAAAGGTTAACATGGCCTTTTGTTCACTGAAAGGCTGGTGGTTTGAGTCTACCCAGAGGTGCCTGGGAAGAAAGGCCTGGTGATCCCTGTCTGAAAGATGATGCTGGTGAAGCACTGTTTGACCCTGACTGTGGCTGCCATGAGTCAGAATCCACTCCACTGCCACTGCCCTGCTTCCTTGACTGTTTGCCACGGGCCACACATTGTGATAAACAGGGCTTTGAACCAACTCGATCTGCTTCAGCCTGGGCGAGTGCAGTGACATTGGAACAGGGTTCCCCAAATGAATAAAGAGTGAGGGTTGAGGGATGTGGCTTGAGTCAAAGCCCAAGGGGAGGGGTACTTGCAAGAGGCATCATGGGCTGTTGTCTTCTAAGTGGGAGATGACAGGTTGAGCAAAGTGTCAACCTATAACTTTTCTCATCCTGAGAATCCTTCCAGCACATCTGTGTTTGACAAGTTTCTGCCAATTTCTCTTAAACCTCATGACTGAGGTAGTCTGGAGTCCTGGTTTAAAGTGCCTCACACGTATTTTATAATTCAGTTATTTCAGTAGTCCTTTGAGGCAGATGCTGTCATTATTTCTGTTGAACACACAGGGAAAGGAAGGCCCAGAGAAGTGAACATCACTTTCCCAAGGTCGCATGGGTCGCAAATGGCAAAACCCAGACAGAGTGAGAATGCTGCTTGATAAAAGGTTGGGCCTTTCCCTCCATGAGAAACACTTTGGGTTTCTCATGAAAAGAAAAATTAATTAATTAAACGTAGACTCTGAAAAAGTTTTTTTGTTTTGTTTTGTTTTAAAGAGCTGACATACAAAAAGAAAATAGCCCAAACTATCAAAACTAACTGATACGTAATGACTAAAACCCAATGAACAGATTTCTAAACAAATGGCTAGCTGTGAGGGAAGAATGAAAAAGATATGTGGGGGCAGATTGCCCCTTCAGCAAGGTAGACATGCACGAACTTACTCACTAATTGGTTGGGCTAAATTATTCATGGCTGATTAGGAAGTAAATGTTGGTTGACAGTTCCACTCCCTGGGAGAAAGGAGGTAATGGCCCCCTAGAGAGGATGGCATCAGAGGTCTATTTAGGCCCACTGAAGATAGGGATCTAGAGAAGGGATCTATCTGGTCAGGAAGAAGGAGAGGAGAGGGGAGGGGAGAGATGATGGGAGGGAGGGTTTGTTGCAATATTCCATTTAGGCTTCTAGGGGGATGGGGCAGCTGGCCACATAGGTAGTGGATCAGACTTTCTTCTTAGAATAAGGAAAGTTTATCTAACAGCCTGATTGATCTTACTGCCAACCTGAAAAGACAGATTCGACCCTATCTTGGAGCTTCTATTTATCTTCTATTTATCTTTGCTTTTATCCTTACTCAGTGTTTTTCAGAACCAGACAGAGCTCTTTTGCTCCTGGCATTTCTGGGCCAGTGGATGCACCTCCTGCATCCCGAGACACCAGATGACGATTTTTTAAAAAGCCTTTGCAACAGCACTATAAATTCCTCTCCTGCCTCTGGGTTCTGCTTACTCACATATTTCTCAGAATGAGCTGATCAGCGTTTTACAAAAGGAAGGAACAGGTGTTCTTCCCCGGTCTCCTCGCTGGACCGGGGTGGCCTCGCCCGACTTCACATTCTGCACGTCATGCTTCTCATTCTCCAAGGCAGTCGCAGCAGCCAGTGTGTGGACTGATAGTAAAACAGTGCCTTTGCTTATCTTCATGGGATTTTCCCGGACAGTACATTTGAAACTTAAATGTACTTAAAACACTTGTAGTCCAGTCTAGTGAACCCAAGAAGGAAAACAACTGTTTTGATAAACTTTCTTCCTTTGCCCTCTCCAAAGGGTCCAGACATTGTGATTTTCTGAAAAGCATCTTTGTTGTTTGTTTGGGCTGAAGAAGGTAAAGCTGGGTCAGGTTTTTACAGACCATATAGAGCTTTAGTTCTAAAAACTATCCGACATCTCCCTAATGATGATCAAAGAATAGATGTGCACACGCACTGTCTTCATGTTATTCATGTTTGTGAAAGCTTACTCCATAGAACTAGTCTACGTGTCAAATCTGGGAAGGAAGAAATCTAAAGGGAAACAAATGCCTGCTCTGGCTCCCCTACCCCAGCATAACAATGTGTTTTCATTGGCTTTGTTTTGATTCCCTTTAAATTCTGTCTATTTAGGTTCCTGGAAACCACCGTCCCCCATCCTTGGTCAGATACCAGGCTGAGTGCTGGGGGCCTCGGCATAGCCCTGACCATCTTGTCCAGCCCCCTGGATCAGTTGCTTGACTCCTTCACAGTGGGGGTGGGGGGTGGGCTGGGGGCGGGGGGAGGAGTTTGGAAGATGGGGAAGGGTCTTTTTACTCTTTGACCATAGGTCCTAAGGCAGCGCTCGCGAGAATAACAAAATGAGCAATTAAAATACCCAAGTGCTGTGCGGTTACCCCAACTCTTGGTGTGTCAGAGGAGGGTGATCCTCTACAGAATGTTCAACAGCTTCAGGGAAGTAGACCAGCAAGTCTTGCTTCTTAAACCTCCACCCCACCGCCACCTCCCCTGGGGCTCTGCAAGCTGGAATTAATAGAGTAGGTAGTCCACCAGCATTCATACAGGGAGTGACGAGTAATCAGACTGAACTGAGTTGGTGAGTTAAAGGACTTCCACTCCAGTCTAAGGAACCCAACCAAGGTGGGATGAGAACAGGGCTTTTCTACAATTATACACTCCAAAATATTAAGCAAACTATTTGCCAGCATTTTGTTGGAAGTCAGTAGTTAGCTATTCTCCCTGTAGCTCCCAGTTATCTGAGACCTTTGCGTGTCACAATAGAGCTGACTACCCTGCTGATAGGATGATAGTTCCCTTCCCTTGAAGCCTGGGGGCAGATTCACATGTTGTTAATGATATCTAGTGTAACCTGGTCAGGCACATCTAAGAGTCTGGGGTCTGGTCTTTTCACATGGGACCCTGATACCTCCCTTTCCTGTACCATGTACCTATAGCACAACCCCTCCCTGTGATGTATGTAATTAGGGGCCTGGCATGGCTCCAAAGGGTATGTAAGGATTGGACATAAGAAAGAGGCTCTCTCTCTTGCCCCTCAACACTTGACACTTTGGCCCCTCTCCCTCATGTAATCCTTTCCCCCACTCATTCTCTCTCCACATGGACCACCAACTGGCAGAGGTGAGCATGCTACCATGATGTGATATATATCTGACCCTTATTATCGCTATAACTTTATATAATTAATAATTATCACTGTACAACTGAGCCTACAGAACCCGTGATGTAGATCGCGGAGGCTGGCCTTCCTCTGATAGCTCCAAAAGGAAAACAACTGTTTTGCTAAATTCTGTTCTTTTGCCCTCTCCAAAGGACCCAGGCATTATGATTTTCTGAAAAGCATCTTTGTGTCTTGATGTACCATGTACTTTTTATGATGGGATCGCTTCATTTTCCAGCTGATTGTTGGAGCTGTGGCCTTTGTGAGTGGAGTGCTGACTCTGAACCTTCCAGAAACCCTCGGGAAGCCCCTGGTGGTAACCTGGGCGGAGGCGGTGAGTCTGGAATCCGGAAAAGGTAGCAGTTTGGGCCAATTATGCCCCACCACCAATAGCATTGCGCTGGAGAAAACAGACACGATTGATGCAGGGGATCCTGGTCTCTGAAGAAAGCTGCCATATGCGCTGTCTCGCACCTCAGATATTGTTTACAGGTTAATCGTGCCATTTGTATGAGAGGAGTATCACTCTTATCTCCGGCATGCTGTTTCTGTATCTTTTCTTGAAAGAAAAACGTTTTCCGAAATCGTTTTGCCCAAGTAAAGGAAAGGAAAACCAAGCTGAGGATTCTCATTAAAAAAAAAAAGAAACAAAACACCCAAACCTGCCTACTGATTTCTGTAAAGTCTTCTCTGAGTTTGCTCCTCTGCATTATGAATCCCAAAACTTCAGCTTACCACCCGGACCGAGGATTCCTTCTCCCTCGGGGACCTGCCATCTGAGGAAGGAGGCGGGAAAAGGTTTTTCTTTTCACAAAGCCTCTTGAAGATTCTGGCGGTCATTCCTGCTCTTCCTGGGAGAATCAGAGCCCTCCATACAACCCTGACTCAGCAACGGCCTGCCCACACATGCTTGTCTTCACCATGTAACCGTAGTCATGGTTGTGGTCAGGCACCCAGGCATTGATTCCGACCCATAGTGACCTTAAGCCCCACGGAAGGAAACGCCGCAGTCCTCACAAGGCTCCTCTTTCTGAGCCCATTGCTGTAGCCACAGGGTCATTCTCCTGAGGGTCTTCCCCTCTCTCACTGCCCTTCCACTTGACCGAGGCTGAGGGACTCTCCTGAGAACAGTCCCACCGTGTCGAAGACAAAGGCTTTCATCCTGGCCTCCAAGAGCACTCGGGCCGTGCTTCTTCCAAAAAGTAACCTGTTGTTTTCCAACACCCCGAGTGAAATTTTGAATAAACAGACAAAGATGCCCCTGTGAGGGGTGAGGTTTCTAGTCTGATAGCCATCCCCCTCCCTGCCCAGTTTATCGGGTCCTCTCCACTAGTCTTCACCGTACAGAACAGCTGTGGCATTTTTGTGGGTCACAGACTTTTAGAATGCGCAGATTGTGCAGGGACTTTAGCTTCAAATGCTATCTGGATTTGTTGTCAATGTGAAAAAAAGAATTGCTGCATCTTTTTTTTTTAATGCGTCCTTAAAAATATATGTGAAGATTTCTGATACCAAGGGCTCAAGTAGAAAGCAATTTCCCCCCCCCCCCCAGCACTGCCCTGGTGGGAGTAGGAAGCCCATTCATGCTCCTGGAGAGCGGCTGCTGGATTTGAACCTCCAACCCTGTGGGCCACAGTCCCACACACAACTACTGCACCACCAGGGCTCAGCCATGTGAAGATTTTACATTCTCGTTTTAACTCTTAGATCCCGCCACCACCCCAAATGCTCATGAAACCATGGTTTTGCATGAATAGTTTAATATCTTGGACATTTAAGCAAAAATCTTATGTCATACTTTTACCTGTTAGAGGAAGGTATTTCAGATTTAGAGTATTGCCAGTGAGCCTTTGTGTTTTACTTTATGATGGCTTCATCATCAGTTCCTTACATCTTTTCTTTGTGTTTGAAACTAGCTGCAGAAGATATCTTATTACCACCCCCACCCCAGACCCCACCCGACCCCACCCCATCACCATGTATTAGAACTGGTGAACCGGAAAGATTGTCTTCAGAGGCAAGTGAAGGAGGGATAGAAATAATTATACAGACACTATGGATTAAAAAACCAACAACAGAATTTTGCAAAGGGCATGCAAAAGGAGAAACCCATCTTGAATTATTTAGACCTTTTATATTAATTTAGTTCCCTGGGTAATTGCTTAGTTGTTTACTTGGTCATTCTGCTTGTGAAGTGCAAAAAAATAATAATAAAATAAAACTAAAGACTTTTATGCCTTTGTAATAGGAAAATAACAGCAGCAAAATAAATGAAAAGATGAGAAAAAGGAGGCAGATTGTCTTTCCCTCCTGGCCATCCCCATCCTTACTATTTCCCTAAACTTTGTATTTCAACTTTCATTTGAATTGTTTCTTTACATTGAGAAAATGTTCTTTGTATAAATGCCTAGTTACCATCCAAACAAGAAAATTTCCCCAAAACTAGTCTATAAACTGAATCCTGAATTTTGGTGTGTGTGTGTGTGTGTGTGTGTGTGTGTGTGTGTGTTCATCAGATTGCATACTCCAGAGAACAAAGAACAAGCAAGAGTTTTGTCTACTCCCCACTCCTTATCAAAGCAAACTACACAGCTGTAGTAATTAAATATGAGCTGTTATTGACAATAGGACAGGACAGAAACCAGAAACAGACTTGTGCCTTTTTAGAGTTTTAGAGTATGGTTATATTGGCATTCCAAACCGAGATATTTGATACAAATATAAAATACAAAAGGCTACCATTTGGAAATAAAATGAAATCTTAAATATAATCTATAAACAAAAATTTATGATGGATTCTAGATTTAAGTCTTAAAAATAAAAGCCATAAAATACCAGAAGAATATGTAGAAAAGTAATTCTGAGGTGGAAAAACCTTTTTTGAAATGGATTACAGAATCTGAAATCATAAAAGAATAGATTGACATTGATTTCATAAGCACAAACTTCTTAATAAAAACATCATAATGTTTTTAGAAGAGATAAATTGAACAAAAAAAAGAAAAGAAAAACTAGGTAACGATATATGCATTTGAAAGATTAGGTATGTAGTCTTAATGTATAATGAAATTCATCTTGCTTGAATCCCTCATCAACTCTCATGAAAGCAACAGACAGGAATTCAAGGGTCACAGCTGGGCGATCTGCACTGAATATCTTTAAAGTGTTTTTGAAGGACAAGGATGCTACTTTGAGGACTAAGGTGCACCTGGCCCAGCTGAAGCATTTGTTTTCAATCACTTCATATGTGTGTGGAAGCTGCGTATTGAATAAGGAAAAAAAAACAAAGACAAATCAGTGCATTGAAGTATGATGCTAGTGGGGAATAAGGAAAGTACCATGTACTCTCTGGGCTAGGTCCAGGGCCAGGCAGCCCCCTCAGTCTAGCCTCTCCAGAAGACAAGTGATGTGCTGAGGTGCTGAGTTTCAAAACACCTGAACTTCAAAGCACCAGCCTTCAGTGTTTCCCAGAACTTACCTCCCTGGATAAAACACAGCCCCTCTCTCCCTAGCATTGTTTTCTAGCAACCAGAGCACCAGAAACTTCTCTTCCCCTTTTTAATCCACCTGCCTTTAGTTCAAACGATATATATATTTCCCGCCATCCCAGTACCAATAACAACTCCCCAAACTTAGACTCTAGGTTTCAGGACCCGCCCGGAAGCTCAAGATGCTTCTGTCCCCTCTCTGCTCTCCCTTCCCCTCCCGAGAGTTCTTCTCCCTTAATAGTGCCATCCTTTGCTTCACATCTTTGGCTGAACTCTGCCCCAGTTTACCTCTCACTGTCAAAAGAACAAACAAATCTGTCTTGAAGGAAGGACAGTCAGGATGCTCACTGGAAGCATGGATGGTGAGATTTCATCTCATATACTTTGGCACCGTTGTTTGGAGAGATCAGTCTCTGGAGAAGGCCATTATGCTTGTTAAAGGAAAGCAGGGGTAAAGAGAAAAACTTTGACGAGATGAATTGACTCAGTGGCCCCACCAATGGGTTCAAGTGTAACAATGGTGAAAATGGCACAAGACGGAGGCAGGTGGTGCTTTGTTATTTGTGTGCTCACTATGAGTTGGAACCAATTTGATGGCACCTCACAAGGAGTATTTAAAATATACAAACACTCATATGTGTGCTACTTAGCTTAAGGAGCCCAAACCTTCATAATTGAAGGCTTTCTGACAAGTCCCAGAAAGTGTTGCTCTCCTAAAGTATTAGTCTCTATTCTTTTGCATTCCTTTATTATTCTTATTGCTCTGTTTGTATGTGCACATCAGTCAAGGTAGAATCAGAAAAAACAACATTCATCTGAAATATTTCAGCAGATTTCTAAAGTGTGGAAAAAACTGGTAGACCATGAGAAATTCCTTCCATCCTTCAGCTGGAGCCCACCACCCTGTACCTTGTGCAAAAGCCACAGTTCTGATGCACATCCAGGGCCCACCTGCCCACCAATTATGCTGAAACTGCGTGGCATGGTTCCATTTGAGTGGGTTTCTTCTGTAGTGTAGGAAATTTACTTTCTCTCTCTAGTATTGATTCATCTATGCATTATGCTGATTTAGCTGTATTTAATTGAGTCTTATTTAGCGTCTTTCAATGAAGTCAACGAAAGGTCGTGGATTTATTTGTTGTATATATCCCTAGATGTCTACTTGGACGTGCTGACTCCCAAAGAGTGCTGTCACAGGCTGAAGGTGATGGCAGTGGCAGAGGTGGAGAAGCTGAGAGGGTGCTGGTTTCTGATGAGAATGA